>JAGFPH010002705.1:61064-85824 GCA_018207615.1 Philaenus spumarius | reverse complement strand
ATTGTCACGACATTTTAAACAAATATTGCTGACCGATGTCTGTGGAATATTGTCACGACATTTTAAACAAATATTGCTGACCGATGTCTGTGGAAGATTGTCACAACATTTTAAACAAATATTGCTGACCGATGTCTGTGCAAGATTGTCACGACATTTTAAACAAATTTACTGACCGATGTCTGTGGAAGATTGTCACGGCATTTTAAACAAATATTACTGACCGATGTCTGTGGAAGATTGTCACGGCATTTTAAACAAATATTGATGACCGATGTCTGTGGAAGATTGTCACGGCATTTTAAACAAATACGATGTCTGTGGAAGAATGTCACGACATTTTAAACAAATATTTCTGACCGATGTCTGTGGAAGATGTCGTAGTTGTAATTTAACATCGAAGTAGTAAGTCGGTCAAAGTAGTTAATTAACTTTGAATGGCTTTTATTATGAATGACGTTTTAATTACTGTTATTATGGAAATGAAATCACTGTACGTTGATGTTTTATGTAAGACCTATGATGTCATATTTGCTTTGTGATGTTACTTTATACATAATAACCGCAGTTACATGACATCTCTGTAGCTCCCACAATCTTTCCTTTTAACTTTCTCCCAAACATTGTAAAAAAATAAGAAGTATCCCAGCTGTGAAATAATTCGATCACGCAGCTGTCGTAAGTTTAGCGAATTTCCAAATTTAATGTTTTGTTGTCACAACCAACTAATTGGTAAATTGGTCTACTCACAAAGGTGCTGAATAGCTGCCTACGTGTTTAAAATACATTAGTAGAATTTATTTGCACCTCAGCCTCCGATCCCAGCTCACACACTGCTTCGTTCTGCTTGCAACGGACAAACTTGCTTTGTGAGTTTGCTTCCTGGCCGCTGGCTCACCACGTGGAATTAAGCCAGGTACGGTATTTTTTATGGTTTTAAGTTTTGATACATGTCGACAAGAAAGGCTGTAAGGAAGTTTAAAAAAACAAAATGTGAAATGTACAGAATAATGTCCCGTAGTTTTTTGGCTAACAAACTCGTCCGAGCGATTTAGAAAACCAACAAGTGTATCGAATTTGGACCAAATCGAGTGTAAATGCGGCCGTTTGGGTGCGAACACAAATATACATATACAATTTTAAATTTAGTTCTAAAGGACATTAAACTTTTTAGGCGGGGTGATATTTATTTTATTTTGTGCAATTTCATGTTCTTCTTGTGTTCGGTGTTTTTTTTAATAATTTTTTTTATTTTGACGATCGTGTTTAATACGTTACTCCATTTTTTATTTGTTTTTTGTGTTGTTGTTTGTGCTGTGTTGTGGTGTTGACGATTCGACAACAGGAGAGCAAGGGATTGCACCGTGTTAAAAAAATAAGGTGGGTGTAGACTAAAAAAACTGTTTTTATAAAACAATTTTTAATGTCACCCCAAATCGTGATATGATCGGTACTCATTGACCGCTGCCGACTTTTTCACCGTGAGAGTCACGAGTCACTGCAATAGCTCATCTTTAATGTGGGAATTCGCTAACTAGATGGATGACTCGAGTAATCTAACTACAACAATCTGTAGATCAGTACTATATTTTGCTTTAAATCCGCCTGTCAGAACAGGAACATCCTTAGGCGAAACTATTCGATAACGTAAAAGAGAAAAATCTCTCTTGATTTATTAATGAAACTAGAACATTTAAAATTATAATGAAACTAGGGGACACCCCTGCGTGCTCCGCACGCCAACCCCGTTGGAACCTTCTAAAAACACAATCATGTTATGATTTCTTTATAATAAAGTGTATGATGAATAATAACCCCAAAGCTAAAATGGTAAATAATGTTAAATCTTCACATCAAATTATTTCGTATATTTTATAACAGCAGTTATAATAAAGGTTAAAAGAATCATTAAGGCTCAAATCTACACTTTAATAAAACCTAACCTAAAATCTAGAAATACAAAGGTTGAAATTAGCTGTAAATGGAAATATTAAAGCAAACAGCTGTCACTGTTATTTTATTCAATTGGTAGCCATGGTAATAAATGTTAATACATGTGTTAATTTATTAGTCTAGAGGCCTAACCTAAAAAATTTTTCCGACTAAATGTACAAATATTGAAATAAAAAAATGTTTTTATCGAAATAAATTATAGCCTATGTTACTCAGGGACAGTGTAGCTTTTTATTAGTAAAACTATTTTTTCAATCGGTTCAGTACTTTCAGAGATTACCCCCTACATACAAACAAACAAACAAACTTTCACCATTTCAATTAGTTTATCAGCTGTTTAAAATCAAATTACAGTATTTCCTATTTAGCCTAGTTGTAGCATAGGCTACTGATGCATTTTTAAAACTCGGAATAAAACCAAAATAAAAGTGTAGAAGTGTTAGGAAAGTGAACTGGAAATTATCTTTTAAATAAAAAAAGAATCATCAAAATCGGTTAAGTATTAACTTCAGGAAGTGAGTGAACTAAAATCAGGAATTTTTTAAAATATATAGATACTTAAATCGACAACTTTATGCAACAGTTCATAAAGTAGAATTGTTTCGTAATTTCTTCTCTCTTTACACTCGACACAGATTGACAGAAGATCGCGATTTATGAATGGATTGTTTACGGACAGCCTATTGAAGACAGTTCTCTTTGAAGTAAATAGTCGAGCTGGAAAAATGTTTTCTATTGGAGATGAAAGAAATTTAAGCACATACAATTTCTTACCGGAATTGCATGTAAAAAGTTCAAAGCAAAGAAATGTAGAAATATAAATTTCATAAAATATCCTCATTTGGATACTTGAACTGAATGGTCTGGTTTTCTTCCAAACGACTGTATCTGAGGACAGTTTATGGTCGGCGGAAAGCTATGCTTGGATAAAAGTAGAGCAATTTAGATTGGTCGCGTGTTAGGAAAATTCTCAACCACGTCAGACTACCGAGTTGATGAAACAGCTGATTGCTGAACAACATGCCACGACCTTGAAGATCGAATCACAAAAATAGTATGACCTGAAGAGTCTCGAATAATTTGAAATAATTTACTCAAGTTGGAGAACTATTTGCTCAAGCCAACGTTATTGCGTAGTGTCAGGTTACCAATCAGAATAAAGTTCTCTGTTGCAATCAATTTCATAATTGAAGACAACCCAAGTCAAAAAATACCTGTGCTAAAGACAGCGTGGCAAAAATAACTCATGATTTGTTACAGCACTATACCCGTCCATTATACGCTGCTAACAAACGTACTTAAATAAACGGTATTAGTTAACTGACACAAACTTTCTCCCAACTTACTGTAGTCAAAATAATATTGTTTTTAATCATTTTATTTACTACTTTCTAGAACAAAACAAAAAAAATAATATTCTACCTACGTCAATCGTATAAAAAAATTATTGTCCCAGGCGGGATTCGATCGCGCGACCTTTGAATTACTGGCCGTGCTCGCTACCGTGGTGCTACCCCGTGCGGCCGCTGCCGCGATGCTAGATTGACAACACAAACTTGTTTATTTTTAAACATTTCCCCATAATTATAAAACGCCGAAGTTTTGATAAAAGCGGGTGGTGTCATTTTGTTTGGCATCTTAAGCACTATAAATACTGAAAATTTGATCAAAATCGTTAGAGCCGTTTTTGAGAAATTTGCATTTTTGTCGTTTTTTATGGGTTTTTAGGGGTAAATTACCCTTAAAAATTAAAAATTCCAAAAAATGAAAAAAAAACGCCTGGAGATATTAGGGTTTAGTATCTACATACCAAATTTCATGAAAATCGGACCAATAGTGTCCTCTCTGGTCGTTTATACATACTGACAGACAGACACCACTCTAAAAACACTTTTTTGGGTTCAGGGTGCACCAAAACATAAAATTCCACTAAAAAAATGTTTGGGTTCATGGAGCACCAACACAGATAATTGCACTAAACCATTTTTTGGGGTTCTGGGAGCACCAAAACAGATAATTCAACTGAAAATTCAAATTCGAACATTTTTACGAAAACAATACTTTCTACATATACTACGTATAGGGTGGAGAAAGTAAAAATAACATTCCCTATTTTAACCTTTAGGGAACTATCAGAATTAAATAATTCAATCACGCAGCTGAACCGCTGAAGTGAGTCGAGCGAATTTCCAAATTTAAGTTTACATGTTTTAGGATTTCAACCAACAATTTGGGAAAATAGTTTACTCTCGAGGGCGCTGAATAGCTGACTGCGTGTACGAAATATATTATAATGAGTTGCACCTCAGCCTCCAGACCCGTCTCACGCTCTGCTTCGTTTCGCTTCGACCTTGAGGTCCCGACTACTCTTATGGAACGTTACGTTTTGATTGATTTTGTGGAAACCTGACGAGCTATAAGGTCGTATAAAAAATACTACGTACAGAATAAGTTCGTATATTCATATTTAAGACAAAAGCAAAAATGGTTCATTCTAGTACGAACAATTTAAAAAAGAAATGTACTTCCAGTCAAAAAACGTGCTTCCGATAGTTGAATATAATTTTGGCTAATGAACTCGTCCTAGTCAATTAGAAAACCAACAGTGTACCAAATCGGACGTAAGATGCGGCCGTTAGAGTGCGAACAATTATAATGTATATATAAATAATGACACCTCAAAACGTGTTCTGGGGACCATGATAGGTGCTCGTATAGGTAAATAGCAAACGCAAACAAAGAAAATGGCTTACTAAATCATAATTCAAACACCTATCACTATTAAAATTATGCCAACTTAAATATTTATTTACTAGGCCTATTTGGTCAATTTGTAATACATCTTTATTGTATCGCATTTTATAACTTGAAAATTGCCTTTCTTCTATTTAAAAATAAAAAATGAAAATGGTGTGCTTAAGACCACTCGGGAGAGGCAGTATAGACTTTTTTAACACAACTTATGAAATGAGGGAGCACAATGCACATTTTTAAAACAACTTACGAAATGAGGAAGCACAATGCCAATTTCAGAGGTATTACCAATTAAACTATACAGGGTGATTCAGTAAAACGTAGCGGGCTATGCAGATTCAGATTCTACATGCAAAAATAAGTCGAAAATTTTAAATAACATTTTTTCTATTTCGGCTTAGTTTAACCGTAATCCGCCATTTTGTTTTTTTACAAAAACTCACTGTAACTCTGGAAATAGATAAGATATCGACTTCAATTTTGGAATAAGCATTTTATATGTTACGATTAACCAGTGTACCATACACAAAGAATTTATTTTTATAATTTCCAAAATGGCGGCCGTTACAATTTTTTAACGTGGAATATCTTGAAAACCGTTAACTTTACAAAAAATGTACAAGAAACAAAATATTTTCCTTTTTTAACGACAGACAAAATGTTTTTTTGTAGTTTCAGTAGGTCAAAGGATAACCGAGTTATCGACAAAAAGACATAATTTCTTGGTAATTGTCTACAACAACCAAAATTAGCCTAAAACCACAATTTTTAAAAAATTGAACTATTTGTGTAGTTATTTTTCTAGCGAGCTATCAGATTCTACATGCAAAAATAAGTCGAAAATGTAGTATAACACTTTTTCGATTTCGGCTTAGTTTAGCCGTAATTCGCTTGTAGACAATTACTAAGAAATTATGTTTTTTGTCGATAACTCGGTTATCCTTTGACCTACTGGAACTACAAAAAAGCATATTGTCTGTCGTTAAAAAAGGAAAATATTTTGTTTCTTGTACATTTTTTGTAAAGTTAACGGTTTTTAAGATATTCCACGTTAAAAATTTGTAACGGCCGCCATTTTGAAAATTATAAAAATAAATTCTTTGTGTTTGGTACACTTGTTAATCGTAACATATAAAATGCTTATTCCAAATTTGAAGTCGATATCTTATCTATTTCCACAGTTACAGCGAGTTTTTGTAAAAAAAAACCAAAATGGCGGCTTACGGCTAAACTAAGCCGAAATCGAAAAAATGTTATTCTACAGTTTCGACTTATTTTTGCATGTAGAATCTGAATCTGCATAGCCCGCTACGCTTTACTGAATTACCCTGTACATTGTGTTAAAATTAACGGTTTAAGCCTATGACTTAGGACAATCTGTTACACTTATATACCAAATTAAAATATACTAAACTAGCAATGCTTTTGTGGCCTAACCGGCTAAGGCGCTAGTGTATGGTAATGGACTCTTCTGGTTCAAGTTCTGGTAAAGACCAAAACTT
The DNA here is from genome assembly GCA_018207615.1 of Philaenus spumarius. Lineage (NCBI taxonomy): Eukaryota > Metazoa > Arthropoda > Insecta > Hemiptera > Aphrophoridae > Philaenus > Philaenus spumarius. The sequence goes on along the minus strand of JAGFPH010002705.1, from coordinate 79,615 downwards.
GTTTGGCGGAATAGAGCGTTTCACATAGTAGAGCGTTTCATAAAATGCACTTCAAAATTCGTGACGATAAAATTCGATTAGAGCGTTTCATAAAATGCGTGAGAAATTATGTGACGGTAAAATCCGATTCACTGCCAGCAACATAGCGCCGAGGTTCGCCTATAGAAGTTTACACTTCAAACAATGTCCTAATCAGTCGTCATTCCCGTGAAAATATTATAGTATACAATAATCTGTTGCATTTGCTTTGCTGATAGTCGCTGCTGGTGAGCGAAGCGAACAGGGGGCGTAACCCTTTAATGCAGTACGTATAAAATGTTTAATGACACCCAAAAACGTGTTCTGAGGACAATGTTGAGCATTGACCTTAGGCTCACCATAAGATGCATTAGCTCATCTTTTACTTTCTCACTATACTATAGTATAGAGAAAGTATAGTGATCGCAAAAAAAATCGATGTTGAGATTTTTGAGGAAATATCCGTTTTGGGACCCCCTGAGTCCAAAAAAGGGGTTTTTACAAAATGCCTGTCTGTATGTCTGTATGTATGTATGTATGTCTGTAAGTAGGCTATACAAAGCTAGAGCGAAAACTACTCGATCGATTTCAAAAAAATTTGCACCGGACATGTCAAGTAGGCCTGTATAGATGCAAGAAAAACGGTTTTGAATTTTTTTTAAAAACAACCCCCTTTTTCGCAAAAAACCCCCCAAAAAAACTGTTATTATTTTTTTACAAAAAAACCGCTCTAACGATTTTGATAAAATTTGGTTTATTTGTAGCCTTTAATGTACCCTACCATATGCAAAAAACCGCATCTTTCTAAAAATTATCATTTAGCTAATAATAATAATAATAATAACTTATTTTGGGGGGTTTTTTGGCGAAATGGCGAAAACTATTCGATCTATTTCGAACAAATTTACACCAGACATGTCAAGTAAGCCTGTATAGATACACGAAAAACGGTTTTGAAAAATTTAAAAAACAACCCCCTTTTCCGCAAAAAAAACCCGAAAAAAAGGTTATTATTTAACTATTCGATCGATTTCAAACAAATTTGCACCAGACATGTCAAGTAGGCCTGTATAGATGCACGAAAAACGGTTTTGAACATTTTTGAAAAACAACCCCCTCTGGCCAAAAAACCTCCAAAAAATCAGTTATTATTTTTTTATGAAAAAACGGCTCTAAAGATTTTGATAAAATTTGGCTTATTTGTAGCCTTTAATGTGCCCTACCATATGCAAAAAACCGCATCTTTCTAAAAATTCTCGTTTAGCTAATAATAATAATAATAATAATTGATTTTGGGGGGTTTTTTGGCGAAATGGCGAAAACTATTCGATTTATTTCAAACAAATTTGCACCAGACATGTCAAGTAGGCCTGTATAGATGCACGAAAAACGGTTTTGAAAAATTTTGAAAAACAACCCCCTTTTTGGCCAAAAAACCTCCAAAAAATCAGTTATTATTTTTTTATTAAAAAACGGCTCTAACGATTTTGATAAAATTTGGCTTATTTGTAGCCCTTAATGTGCCCTACCATATGCAAAAAACCGCGTCTTTCTAAAAATTATCGTTTAGCTAATAATAATAATAATAACTGATTTTTGGAGTTTTTTGGCCATAAAGGGTGTTGTTTTTCAAAAATTTTCAAAACCTTTTTTCGTGCATCTATAAAGACCTAACTGACGTGTTTGGTGCAAATTTGTTCGAAATCGATCGAATAGTTTTCTCTCTAGATAATAATAATAATATGTATTAGTTAATCTCCAACTTTAATAAAAAAAAATCACCTCTCCTACCTATAAGTCACAGTGAATCTGTTTAATAATTTAAATATGTTTGTGAGAAAGTATGTGCCAGTTCCTGGTACCGTTTATTCTATGGAATTTCGCAAATAATGAAATAATTTTATTTAATCATGTTTTCCCCGTCATCTATATTGTGTTCAGACGATTAATTTCTTCTATTTAATTATGAAAGCAGTGTAATAGTTTGTGGAAATTACGAAACAAATAGTCATACATTACATCAAAAATATTGCGTCACGTGCCGCGTCAGTGAGCGACAGCTGATGTTATCCGAGGCTCATTGTAATTTCCATACAACAATATTTCACAAAAGTCTCATCTTGTCTAGACGATGTATCAGGTGACATAGGTGCTTCTGTACATGTGTGGTGCGGATAGTAGCCAGTTGGCATGGTAACAGGCGTAATAAGCTGCCTAAGTAAAGGGTATCGTTACCTAGAAGGTTTCGTGTACATCTTCATGATAACATCTTCACGTTCGTTTTGGAACACTGAAATCTGTTCTTTACAGTTATGAGACTTTTTAAGTATCCCGCGGCATTATCTTTCAGTTTATCTACCAGTATGTGCGCATACTTTACCACTTTAACTTCAAATAGAAACTGGTTGTGAGAAAATACGGGTAAGCACAGCACATGTGAACATCTTACAGGAGTAACCAGAGATAGCATTTAATCAAATGTGGCGAATACAATCTATCTATATAAAAGCGAAATGGCACTGATTCATTCATCAGCAGAACTAAAAATCTACTGAACCAAATGAGTTCAAATTTAGCATGCATGTTCAGTTGGACCTTTAGACGCGCACTAAGAACGGATTTTGAAAACATCCCAAAGATGCGCCCAATATTCGCGTTTTTCTGGCGATTTTTTGCGTTTTCTCAGCTTTTTCGAGAACTAATTGGCAGAAAATGTTGAAATTTGGTACTTAGGTTCGTTTAAGGCCTAAAAGTAGTCTGTTAAAACATTTTTGAGATTCTCCCAAAATTACGCCAGAAATAGGCGGTTTTGCATTTTTCCTTGCGTTTTTGATCATCCTCAAATTAAGCCCGAACGGATTGGAATGAAATTTGGTATGTAGCTTCCTCTAGGGCCTTAGGCGCTCTCTAAGAAAGGGTATGAAAAATTTCGAAATTTTAGGAGGGGTTTGGGGGGATCAAAGTTTCTAAAATCATAATTTCAGATCTTTTATTATTATGACAATAGTGCTTTTATTATTTAAGATCTATATATATAAAAGCCAAATACCACTCACTAACTGAACACTTCAAAAGATTACAATTAGGCTACGTTAAAAAGACTGAAAATACTAACCACCACGGGCAACGCCGTACGTGTCGGGATAAGGATAAAATTACGTGAAAGAATCACATCCGACAGATACATTTCACTTTACGTTAATATATAAGGAAATTTGATTATTTGAGAAAAGTCTGCGAATGTTATATCTCGCTTTCATACATGCTAGACTACAATACGGAATAGAGTGCTGTAAAGGGGTTGCGTCTACGCCTCTAATTGTCACAAAAAAACATGTTTATCCGAATTCTACTTTTCAAGAATAAGCGCCATCACTCTTTTCCTTTATTTAAACAACTGAATTGACCCCGAAATATGTATTCGTGAATTTCCGTGGGAAATATGAGTTATTATGGTGAGACCTAAGGTCGAGAGTAAGGAAGTGAGCACCGATCATGGTCCCCAGACCACGAGTTGGGGTGTCATTAAACGTTTGATAATATGTAGGCCTACTGCATATTCAGACTCTAACGGCCACATTTTAAGTTCGATTTGGTCCAAATTTGGTACACACGTTGGTTGTCTAGGTCGCTCAAACAATTTCGTTAGCCAAAAAAATTCATCAACCGGAAACATGTTTTTTTGTGATTTTTGTACTAGATTGAGATTTTTATTCTATAATATAAAGATGTAGGATATTATTCTACACATTTTGTTTTTTACGACCTTATAGCTCGCTTGGTTCCCCCGAAATCAATCAAAACTAAAATACCATAAAAGTACCCGGTTCAAATAAACACTTGAATTTTACCTTGTCATATTCTGAGCCGAGGCCGACGGTCGAGTTGGTACGCTGCGAGCGAAGTGAAGCAATCCATAACCCAAGGCCCCAAGATCGAAGCTGGAGACTTAGGGGCAAAGAATTTCGACTAACATATTTCGTACAAATAGGCAGCTATTCAGCGCCTTCTTGAGTAGAACAATTTCAAATAAACGGTACCAGGAACTGGCACATACTTTCTCACAAATACATTTAAATTACTAAACAGATTCACTGTGACTTGTAGGGTGGGGTAGGAGAGTTTTTTTATTTAAGTTGTAGATTAACTAATAAATATTATTATTATTATTATTATTATCTAGAGAGAAAACTATTCGATCGATTTCGAAAAAAAATGCACCAAACACGTCAATTAGGTCTTCATAGATGCACGTAATATGGTTTTGAATTTTTTTTTTAAACCCGCTTTATGGCCAAAAAACCCCCAAAAACTATTATTATTATTATTATTAACTAAACGAGAATTTTTAGAAAGATGCGGGTTTCTGTTTAAGGCAGGGCACATTAAAGGCTACAAATAAGCCAAATTTGATCAAAATCGTTAGAGCCGTTTTTTAATAAAAAATAATAACTGATTTTTTGGGGGTTTTTTGGCCAAAAAGGGGGTTGTTTTTCAAAATTGTTCAAAACCCTTTTTCGTGCATCTATACAGGCGTACTGGACATGTCTGGTGCAAATTTGGTTGAAATCGATCGAATAGTTTTCTCTCTAGCTTTGTATACTTTTATTAAAGTAGGCGATTAACTAATAAATATTATTATTATTATTAGCTAGAGAGAAAACTATTCGATCGATTTCGAACAAATTTGTACCAAACACGTCAATTAGGTCTTTATAGATGCACGTAAAAAGGATTTGAAAATTTTTGAAAAACAATCCCCTTTATGGCCAAAAAACCCCCAAAAATCAGTTATTATTATTATTATTATTATTAGCTAAACGAGAATTTTTAGAAAGATGCGGGTTTTTGTATATGGTAGGGCACATTAAAAGCTACAAATAAGCCTAATTTTATCAAAATCGTTAGAGCCGTTTTTTTATAAAAAAAATAATAACTGATTTTTGGGGGGTTTTTTGGCCAAAAAGGGGGTTGTTTTTCAAAATTGTTCAAATCCCTTTTTCGTGCATCTATACAGGCGTACTGGACATGTCTGGTGCAAATTTGGTTGAAATCGATTGAATAGTTTTCTCTCTAGCTTTGTATACATACAGACATACATACAGACATACATACAGACATACAGACAGACATTTTGTAAAAACCACTTTTTTGGACTCAGGGGGTCCCAAAACGGATATTTCCACAAAAATCTCAACATCGATTTTTTTTTGCGATCACTATACTTTCTCTATATTATAGTATAGTGAGAAAGTAAAATTGATGGTTGGAACCCTAAAACATATAAATTTAATTTTGGAAATTCGCTCAACTCACGTCAGCGTTTCAGCTGCGTGATCAAATTATTTATATATAATGTCCTACAGATTTTTTAGAACATGAGCGGAGACTTCCAATGTCCAAATTTACTATATAACAAAAAGTATTACCCAGACGCATATAAAGACCAAAAGCTTAACATAATTTGCTTCGAAAAGTCGTTTTTATAATATAATACACATTATATTGCTCCAAAATTATTTAATTAATTGCTTTTGCAAATCAGGAAATAACTAAAGATACCAAAGATTTGAAGTTAATTCTATCCAAATAAAGATAATGTAGTATATGTCGCGAGTGAAGGGTTGGCTTTGAGTTTTGAGTCATGCGATGAACTGTTTAAGAATCTGATGTAGTGAATGTTTTATTTATTGCTTAAGTTGGTATACATGTGCTTTTATCTATTTATTTATTTCAGATTGAGTGTATGTGTGTTTTGATTTAATTATGTATGAAGAGGTCTACTAAGGTACACCACTTCAGGTGTAGCAGCATTATTTTAAAACTAAGTATTAAAGGTAGATTAGGTAATTGTTTACTCTTTGTCAGTCCTAAATCTGTCTGTATTGAGATATGTTTCGTATTTATGAATTGTAACAACGAATTAACATTAATAAAGGCCCGGAAAAATAAATCCACAGTAATTTTTTTTTTTAATAAAGCCTGAAGTTCTAACTTATAGTAGGCCTTCTGTATCTATTCCCCAACCAATAAAATATACCTAGTGTTCCAAAAGTATGGGACCCCTTCCCTAAATTGGATAAATTAGTAACTACTTTTACCTTTCAAGCTCCCCCCCCCCCACGGTTATGTCCCGTGGTGAGGCAACACAAAATTTTAAAATTTAAACACACGGCTTGTGACTCATCATCTTGTCTTTAAATCACGAACATTTAGATACACCGATACAGCAAAGTAAGGTATGACAACCCTATCAAAAATGGCGGCCGAAACAATATCAAAATGTATCTAAACTTCTCTGTCTTCACAACACCCACAATTCTTCACTAGTGAGAATCTACTATGCGTCATTGCCGGGTCTACTTTCATCTTCCATTATCCATAACAGCCCCGAACCAAAGTAGCCGCCAGGTTTTACAGCTGGAACTAAAACACTCGAGGGGCGAATTTCACGTTCGGTGACCATTTGAAATAGTTTTGAAAACATAGCTTTTACGGTCCTAGTTTAGTAATATTTAAAAGCCTATTAACTTTATGTAGCTGACTCGAAACCCGCGGTCCGTTTTGCATAATAAACGCTCAGATCGTAGTGTAAGAGTAGCACAAAGTTGAAAGGACGGCTGTAAGTTTAAGTACCAGAACGTAACATTTTATTCGTCGTAAACACAAGCAGAGACCTCTGGCGGGCGGGCGAGTTAACATCGATTCCCTTTTACTATACTGCGACGTCTTAAATTTATTTCCCCCTTCTCTCTCGGTCGTATATCAGTATAACTACCGGTTATTACTGGTTTACATAAAAATACATTGAGTTTAAACTACTATGTAATGTAGTTTAGACTTATGGACCTTCGTCTACGCTGGTTTTAATTTAAAAGGGTTCTGTAAAATAGTAAAATATAGGCTAGTTATGAAGCACACTTAGAGCTTCTAGCCAACCATTTATTGAAATACTGCTTAAGCTAGGAGATTAAACATTAATACATTTTCATTATATTTGTTGAACCTAAAATGTAAACTTTATACTTGATCTTTTCTAGAGAAGTGTATTATAATCGAGTTAATAAATTAAATAACTTTTATTTGTCAACCGTTTCAACAACAATAGTTTTTTTTTGGGGGGGGGGGGGGTTATCATCGCCTTCAACGACAGTACAAGCCTTGATAGCTGCAATACAAATAACATAACTTCCACATATTATAACATGTTTAATTTTCGAATCTGAGCAAATATACTCTGGCAATGTGACAGACCTTGGACTCACGCATTCATCAGGTGTTGAGCCGATTCAATCCCAATGGAGCAAAATTGACAGGAGCCTTCCAAAACCAGCCACGTTTTTAAGGTGGTACTTGGCCGGCCGGTGACCAATAAGGATTCCTACAAACCGTCTAAGATTGTTTATGCGCCCACCAATAGAAGCTTTTGAGCCTTGGAGAGGCAGATGCCCATTAAGCCCAAAAACATCGTTCCAATATGGGGACCAACTTTTCTCCGTCCAGATTTCAACAATATTGTTCAGGTGGTTCTTGGGTCTCCCAAGATGGATCTGGGCCAGTTAAGGGCTTCGATTTGTGATTTTACAAATTAAAATTTACTAGAAACACTACATTTTCTATTTAAGATAGTTTCTAGTTCTAACATTCTGCAAACACTAATCGTTTAGAAATAAAATCAATTAACTGTATTGCCAGTACATAATGTACAATACGACCAAGCCTTTACAAACGTCTAAAGGGGCGAAGTGGTCGTCCAGTTGAAACATTCAATACAAGTGAGGCCTAGTTACTGGCGTTTGTGTTACATGCCAGTAGGTGCTCTCACATGCTCTTATAATCTCACTGGCAAAAAGGAAAGACGTAATAAACTATATAAAACAATCATCTAAAATTGACAGGCAAATATTGAATTTATCTCAATTAACTGTGACTAAATATTAAAATAAAAGAAACAAAATAATGACAAATGTTTGTAGCGATTTTATAAACGTGAACTAGATACTCAACATTAAATAACATAGACTACTTAAAAAAAATCCTTTAGGCGACATACTCAAAGGAGTGCTAGGAGGATATCTTAGCTGATATCTCTTGACATTCAGAAACTCTTCGTTCGAATTTCAACTGTGTAACATATAGTGCATAAACATATTCTTTAATTATGTTTTGGCAATGAAATTGTATTGACACGTGTGCGCTATAAGTTTTTATATTAAGTAAAAAAATTTGTATTAACATCTTATTACAACTATTGTATAAGTTGAATATTGACTGTTATATGTTATATTTAAGGAGAGGGATTTTTCTTTTACATTTTTTTAATAAAAGAGGGTTAACTTATTTAAAATATAAGGGGGACATTTTACCAATCATTCAATTCTTGTAATAAAGGGCGTATATTTTTTGTAATTAAGAGCGTATTTACGTTATTTCTTTAACAATAAATCAATTGTTATTAAATCTTCATTTCACTTAATTTCGCTCTGAATAAGTGAATTATTGTCTTCCTGTAAGTTTTGTACTAAGAGCATCTGACCTGTTTGGTGATCTTATAACTAAGGTAAGAAGTTTTTTTTTAGAGATTGACTTGTGCAGTCTTCAGGGTACAGTACGTTTTCCAAATTTTCTCCTTTTTTTTTTGTAAACTGCAACATGTTGAAATAGGTATAAGTTTACCTGTACAAGTCTATTCAATCCTTGTTTTTCTTGCTGCTGCGACGACACACCGTGGTTTCGGATTACCCTATCTTCCCGTCACATAATTAAACACTAAATTAAATAAATAAAACCTCTTTTCTCACTAGGGAGATTGTCGTAAAACACTTTGTCACATACTAGTACACAATACACAAAACACACAAAGAAAAGAGATTAATTAAGCACATGTTGCAAGGGCGAGGGTAGAAAACAAAATAAAACGAGACAATAAACATAAAACATAACTTGCAACACATAAAATTTAAATATTCAGAAACGCCACGAAAACCAACAATGTTTCTCGTAAAAAATACTCTTTATTATTAAAGGCACGTACTTATAGGCCTAATATTAATACGGATGTAATCTTTATCTTAAAATAAAATTAATTCTAGTTCCTTAGTGTCAATAAATTATTAAAGGTGTCAGGACGAAACGGGCCCAATACAGTCCACTTCAATATAACTTAGTTATAAAAAAAACATATTCTATTCGCACTCTAGCGCCTTATTAATGCAATATCATAGGACAGGCTAACTCCCGCTAAGTTGCAATATTATCGATATTTTTGTTTCGATATTTCCGATATTATATCGGTATTAGATATTCGATATTATCGCGATATCGTAAGAGTAATGTCAATATCAGATTTCGATATTTTTCTTTACTGTAGCATTTACGTTCTTTTGTATAACAGAATTGTAACTCGTAAAATTTTAGCATAACCTCTGTTCACACGTAAGCAAACAATTACTTATATGGCTTAACTTAAACTGTATTGTTTGGAGTTTAATTTATCCTAATTTATATAATATTTGTTTCTCGCGAAAATGTTGTGTGTTTTATAGTTAGTTTGACGATTAGTTTCAGAATGGAAGCAAAATGTATCATTAATTCTGGTCACATTACCATATGATATTTTACACGTTAAAAAAATAATATCCATATCATTTAATATTGCTGATATCGATATCTTGATATTGATATTAGAGCTTCATATCGAATATCGGAAACTTCCTGATATCGCAACAGCCCTTACTCCCGCTCTCTGAATACAATGCATTTACTCGAGAAGTATTGCACACCCAGTTGTTTTACCAATTTAAAAAAAAACTATAATTTTTTTGATTAAACAACATTGGTCACTTCCTCTTCAGTGACTTATGTTTACTAAATCACAGAATCAAATTTCTACGTTTCGCCGAATAGTCGTGAAAGCAACTCTTACTGCGCTGTAGTTAGACTGAAATCAACACTAAAACACTAGAAGCAATAGATCAGATCACCCGCACTTGGACTGTTGCCAGTGACGCTAACTGCGTATTGCAGCGACTGTATTTTTCAAAACATATATTTAAATTTTATTCAACAGCTCGCTGTAACTAATTCAATGGCCTATTCTTTAAAAGAACATTAAATCTTGTCTAGCGCCTTTGAGTTGAGATAAAATCTCACTATCGACAGTTCGGGATAATAAATCGATCCTACTTGAGACTATTAATCAACTCCGCATGCTCTGAGGCTTTGCTAATTTCTTTTAGCAAAACATCTCTCCTTCTAAACTGCTTCTTTGTTTCTACATTTGGAGCTTCCAACCCAGGTTGAGTGGGTTCGAACACAGGTACTGGCTTTTGATGTACACGTGTTATACGCTGCTCCTCAAGGCAAAAATTAAAGAAAAGTCTGTGTTAACAACTAAAAGGTCAATCGAGACAGACGCTACGAGCCAAACGCTTTATGAAACTGCTTATACACAGTCGAGACTTTCACGATTTCTTAAAGATTTCCAACTGTCTTTGTTTTATTATTAGCGAATTTCCATAGGAAAAATGAGCTATTGCAGTGGCCCTTATGGTGAGACCCAAGGTCGGGAGTAGCAAATGAGCACCGATCATGGTCCCCAGAACACGTTTTGGGGTGTAAAAAAATTCATATATATATGTGTTCGCACTCTAGCGGCCGCATTTTAAGTCCGATTTGGTCCAAATTTGGTACACGTGTTGGTTGTCTATGTGGCTCGGACGAGTTCGTTAGCCAAAAATCCAACCGGAAGTACGTTTTTTGACCGGAAGTAACTATTTTTTTAGATATTTACTACGAGAATGAAATTTTTTTAGAGTTTATAAATTTAGGATGTTATTCTGCGCATTTTGTTTTTTTACGCGACCTTATAGCTTGCTTGGTTCCCCCAAAATCGACAAAAACGTAAAATACCATAAAAGTACCCAGTTCAAAGCCAAGTGATGCAAACTCGCGAGGCCACTAGGAGGAAACAAATTCTACTAATATATTGCTTACACACAGACAGCTGTTCAACGCCTTCGTGAGTAGACCTATTTCCCAAATTGTTGGTTGAAACCCTAAACATAGGCTTATAAACTTAATTTTGGAAATTTGCTCAACTCACGTCAGCGGTCCAGCTGCGTGGTCGATTTATTTTCTAAGCTACACTCGATTTCACGTTCACCGTGCAGTACAGGTCTTTCGGGAGAATAGACGCGCTACTACCATTACAGAGAACATCACATTTATTGTCATGCGGGTTGCGTCAACTGACCGAGCGTTGCATGGGAGTTGATGTTTTTTTGTTGGGTGGTATATCTGAGACTGTCGTATGGATAACATGGAATCGAGTGTAGTTAAATGCTCGTCCTCCCTACTACAGTAGGCCCAAGCTAGCTGCGCGCGCGGCAACCTGTGTATTAGCCGTCCTGCTGACATTCTTCCAGTGTATCGGGCAAGCGAAGGGAAATGGCTTGACTGAGTCCCGGCACTACGGCGCGGCGGATGTTTTTAAAAAGGTACCCCCGCCTCGATCCCAGCCCACCCGCCTGATCTGAAGGCCACTAGCTTGGGCCTAGCGTACGTTATTCGCGTGGTCAGTGAACATTGTTTCGTGTTTCACAAATTTGAATTTGTCATATTATTAGCGAATTTCCACAGGAAAGATAAGCTACTGCAGTGATTCTTATGGTGAGACCTAAGGTCGGGAGTGTTTAATGAGCACTGATGATGGTCAACAGAACACGTTTTCGGGTGTCATTAAAAATTGCATTCATATATGTACATGTTTTCGCACTCTAACGGCCGTATTTTACCTCTGATTTGGTCCATATTTGGTGCACACGTTGGTTTTCTAAGTTGCTGGAACGAGTTCGTTAGCCAAGAAATCCAACAACCGGAAGCGAATTGTTTTCGTACTAGAATAATTTTGTGTGTGTTTATCTAAAGAAATAATTATAGCCTATTAGATTATTCTGCACAGTTTGTTTTTAACTTCCCGCTAAGAAAATTGAAAATTTTCTAAAATCGGGAAGTTATTGGTTTCACCCCGTTTTTCGAAAATCGAGTATTCAACAGATCTCGACGTTTTGAGGTCCTAGGAATCTTCCCTGACCACTCCCGAGAGGGTGTCACCTTGTCTGTATGTATGTGTGTGTGTATGTATGTGACCCGCTTATAACTTTTGAACGGCTTAACCGATTGGATCCTACCAAATGGCATTCTAAAGAGTTCCATCAAACTTAGATTTCCTGAAAATTTCAACTAATTCGGACCGGTAGGTTCTAAGAAATTTCGAAAAAACTAAGAAATAATTTTGTTCAAATCAGGTTTTTTTGGAATAACTTTTAAACGGCTTTACCAATCAATTCCAAAATCTAATCAGCTTTTAACCTTGAAAAGCGACGTCGATCGCTATCAGTCCGGTCAAAATCGGTTAATTCGTTCGTGAGATATCGTGAACGAAAGAAAATAAAAAAAAGTGTTTTTTTTCTCAATTTCTCCGAAATTTTTCATCAGAAAAATTTTGTTGTCGATTCTTTCAATGGACTCGAAAAACTGCATCGATTGCCGCAAATCGCAAAAAAATCGGTTGATTCATTCAAGAGTTATGGCAGTTCAAAATTTCCAAAAATAGTGTTTATCAAACTTTCATCATACTTTTGTAATTAAACTTTGCGGGAAGTTACAGGGATGGCCTTTAGGGTCAATCGTTTTCCAATTTTTTTTACACGATCTTAAGCACGTCTGGTTCACGCAAAGTCCACGTGGGGGAGTTTACCATGGGGGCAGTTCATAATCCGAAGCCGCAAGATCTAGGTAGAAAATCGTAAAGCCCAGTCCATAATCTCAGTCCGTAAGGTCGAGGTGCAAACTCTCAAAGCAAGTTTTTCCACAGGCCGAAGCAGCGCTTTAGTCGGGGCTATAGGTTGAGGTGCAAACAAATTCTACTATTATATATTCAGCAACTTCGTGAGCAGGCCAATTTCCCAAAAGGGTTGGAAACCCTAAAGCATGTCAATTTATTTATTCACATGTTTGAAGAGAAATTTCTAATATACTTAAAATATAAAAAGCCCCAAATAATAATTTAAATGTGGATTGCAAATTTTCACCACCATTATTCCGCAAACTAAACCCCATTATTAGTGCATTTTCAGTTTTGATCAAAGATTATTATTATCTATATATTAATAGGCAAGCACAAAACTTGTCGTCCTTTTTTCTCAGCTTGTGTGCATCGTAGGAGAAATTCGCGCATACCGTTAGAAAGGTAGTGTCCTGTAGATGAGCAGAATCCCATTATAATTTACATAGGTCCTCAGGGATACGCCCCAGTAGCCCTCAAAGTTTCAATGTTAATCTTATGGAAGGTCAATCTTAAGGAAGAAGAAGGAAGATTTCTTTTGATTTTATCAGGGGCACAAAAAACAGCTGTTCGTATGAAAAGCTTAAAACAGCTGATTTTGATCAACAACTGATTTGGATCAAAAACTGAATATAATTTTAGGTTAGGTAAATCAAGCAATAGCAATAGCAAAGCATTGCCGGGTCCACTAGTATACATTATTTTTCAGGGTTTAGTGATGCTTTGCCGTTGTTTATTGAACAGTAACTTCCCATTATTTGGTTGCATTAAAAGGTAAAGAGTCAGTGTTTATATTCTCTCACAACTGAGTCCATACCAGTATGTTACTTTTGGCTCCATACCAAAACTGATTGCAGGCATGCATTGAATTCATAGCAGGACATTACATTCAAGAAGTATATCTAAGGTTTTTAGCTCTACTTTTACAATTTATAGCCTTCATTAAAATGTAAATTTTATCTGTTCGAGCGCAATTCCTATAAATTCCCAGTAAATGTGCAATATTAATTAATGGCCTAGCATTGCAGTTATCCGCGTTAAGCTGTCGATACTGGAGTAAGGGACTACCTCTGTGAACAGTAAAAATAATTTATTGTAGATTACTTATATTTAACACTTGGGGCTCCGTCTCTGCTCGCTTCGCTCACCAATCCCGACAGAGACCCATGGTGCAGCCAATGCAAACAGATTATTGTATACTCTGATATATTCACGGAAATTACGATTTGGCCTATACACAGGTAATGTAAGACAGCGATCGAAATAAACACGACCATCCAAAATAACTCGAATTTCGGCATGCGTTATAATTTCATCATTCATATTTAAGGGTCTTCTATACCTTGCGTAAAACAGCAAAAATATGCACTTCGTACTATCGTGTTTCGGACGCCGTTTTTCAACCTAAAAAGTTTTGAAACATCTTAAATTGTTCTTAAAGGCTTTGTGCTTTTGTCTTATATCTCATAATTGAAAGAAATCGACGGAAACTCATTTTAATCAACAGTTTATCTAAGTAAAAATCGATTACTTTTAACGCATTTTTTGGGAGTTTTAAGCAATAATTTCCATATTTTAAGCTAACACGTAAAAAATATAAAACCTTCTTTATAACTTAAAGTAGTTTCCCAGATTATTAATTTATAAATAGAATCCGAAACACGTTATCACGAATGCATGTTTCAACGATTTTGCGGCTTTAGTCATACCTTTCGTATTGAAATCATACTGTACACTCGGGAGTTTTCTTCAAGGTAAAGAAGAGCCTTAAATAATCAACATTTCAAACCAATCTTGATATTACCAAACAAAGGAAACAATACAATATGTTGACACCAGATGTTTTTCTTATAATGCATTATGCCCTTTGTTCGCTTTTACCTAATCTTAAAAATTGTTTGTCGTAAGAATTAACCCTACAATGCATCAAGTTGAAAAATGGCTACAACCTGTTTAGTTCCTTTTTTACCGACAAATGCCACCTAAAACAAAGAAAAACGATAATAATGAATTTCAAAATCATTTTACCCACTATTAATAGTTTCCAGAGCAGTAGCTAGGGTTATCTGGGACTTCATTCTCTTCATAAAGATTCAAAAGTTTAAAAAACACGGTTTTTGGGAAAGGCAATAAGTAATGTAAAAACATAAAATAATTCACTTATGAACGAGGGGTGGGATAGGCAATATGATTGCATTGTAGAGAGAGCGGTTATTTTCAGTTTTATTCTGTACAATCCTTAGCCGAGTGGTAACGTGGGGTCTTCCTGATCAGAAGATCCCGGGTTCGAATCTTGAGAGACCAGGTAGCTTTTCATATCTATGGTTTGAGGGTAGGAGGGCGGAAGTAAATCAAACGGTGGTTGGCTCGTGGGACGGCGCTGGCGCTGACGGGATATGACTAGTTCCCTGGTCTAAAGACTTGGGATGTTTTGAATAATTTTACTGTAGTATTTCTGTATATATTATATATTTATTTTTTATTTTTTTTAACCAACCGAAGACATACGGGGGAAATTTCATTATTTTAATGAAATCTTTCAAATTTTATTCATATCTGATAGAATATCTGTTGATTGTGCCACATTTGGGACATTTTATAGATTCCGAATGAAGTTAATATTGAATGGATCAAGTTCCACATCTGGCACAGATATAAAAAAATTCAAAATAGCCAAAAAAAAAGTACGATGATTTTTGCATTATTTTTCTAGTGGATAGGACCATATTTTTCATCACATATATTTTTTTCAACAGTTTAAAAAAAATCATGCAATGTAGGATTAACTATTACCTGATTCTAAATTTGCCAAAACGGTTGCAAATGAACAAGTTTGGGTTCATTGTAGGCCAAATCTAAAATTATGTTAAGTTTTGTATCAAATGATCTGTTTTTAGAGCGAATTTCCATAGGAAAGATGAGTTATTGAATCCTGTGGTAAGACCTAAGGTCGCGAGTGGTCAATTAGTTCCCAGAACAGAATTAAAATTGTACACATATGTTCGCACCCTAACAGCCGCATTTTACGACCGATTTGGTCCACATTTTGCACACACTTTGGTTTTCTAAGTCTCTAAGACGAGTTCGTTAGCCAAACAAATCCGACAACCGGAAGCACGTTTTTTTAACCAGAAGTAGTTTTTTTAGATTTTTGCGTACTAGAATGAAGCATGTTAAAAGATAAACAGAATGGTGCAAACCAGAGCTTAGTATTTTACTCCGTTTCAAATTAATGGACAATCAAAGTTCTAAAAAATTATATTTGTATTACCTATAACATCAAAGCAGGTTCTTGTCCGTAAAAAAAAATCATTTCAACCATATCTTCATTTGAGCGATTCGTTTGTAAAAATGCAAAACTGAGTGCTATCACAATAAATATGAGGAACAAAACTGGGCAGGTATTGCTACCCCATCAGTACATGAAAAGTGCCTATCAGTTACGCATACAGTAGAGAAAGTCAGGAGCAAAAATCAAGGGTTGTATTCCCTGTTCCATTTACATTTATACTTTGAAACTAAGCAAGATACTAACCACTAGTTGGTGCAATTCTGTTTCTCCTTTTAATCTTTTCAATTGTGTATTATATGACCTACCTTTAGATTCGAAATAGTTAGCCCCCCCCACCACCCTCAACCCCCCCCCCCCCATCCAATCATAGAGGTTCAGATATGTCAAGATATTCCTGTTATGAAACAACATGTATACAAAGTTGTGTTAACTTATTTTCAGTAACAAAAATAATAAAGGGGATTAAACGGATTTTATGAACACTCTGTGTATTGTTCAATTTTTAAAACTCCTAAGCGAGTTGTCTTTGTTTTTTCCCCAATTATAAAAATATATGTATTTATATATTTTGATTCAATACTTGTTTTTCTGTAAACACGCTTTTCTTCCTAAAAAATAACCCGTACATGTTGTCGGTCGGTTTCATCTGTTTACCTCGACGCGATCGGTTAGCTATAAGCTATTCATCTCCACACAATTATCCGTTACCCCCATACATTTAACTATAATTATACAGTACACGTATTGCATCATTAAATTGAATAGTACTGCGATGAGATAGTTAAGTGTTTGGCAAAATGAACTGTGTGGCGCAGGCGCAGAGCGGCGCAGATCGGGTCGATTATATTTGTAATTTAAATCCCAGTTTCATGAATAACTCGCGATCGTATCGGTTCAATCATAATAACTGGCCCGACTTATTTGTTTGATCAAAGCGTTTTCACCGGCTCTAATAGCACGCAGTTAAGTCTGGCCAATACGGTTAATTTGAAATACACTTTTATTTAATGTAAAAATGGTTATACGCTGGACAACAATAAAGAAAAATGTACGTGGTAATGGTGAATTAAATTTTCTGATTGTCGTTTGAAAATAGTATGCCTTCTGTGGGGCGTCGGACTCGTGAGTTAAGCTTTTGAAGCGAAACTGATATCCTGGTAACCCTTTAAACAAATATATTAGTAGAATTTGTTCTGCCCCTCAGCCTCCAGCCCCGGCTTACGCGCTACTTCGCTTCGGTCGCAGCGGATAATCTCCTTTTCTATGGTTCTTTACGTTTTGGTAAATTTTTGGGGAACAAGACAGGCTATAAGGTCGTGTATAAAAACACAACGTGCAGAATGATCTCCTATATTTGTTTGTGTTGATAAGACCATAGAAATGTTTCATTCCAGTAAGAAAAATCTCAAAATATTTTTGATTCTAGTCAAAAAACCGTGCTTCCGTTTGTGGGATGTTTTGCATAACGAACTTGTCTGGGTGACTTTGAAAACTTTTTTTTTTACAAAACAAAAATACCTTTTTTAATGACAACCATAACGGTTTTTATTAAAATATAAAATATTAATTTGGTACTTGAAAAATTACGGTTTGTTATGATTTCAGTAACTTTAAAGATAACCGAGTTATTTTTGATATTATGGATAAATTTTGAGTTATTTTTTATTTATTCTCCCAATTAGTAGGCCTACTATACACTCCCGTTTACAGAATTTTGATACTTGGGCTATAAGTCTTTTAATACGAGTTTGAAGTTTTCAAATGAACCCCCGTGATTATTTCCCCCTTACAACAAATATAAAAGTAATTAAGCCTTTTGATGTGGAGCTATGGATATCCTAAGTCTCTATTTGTCTATGTCAAACAGATAAGAGAAGTCCGTATGGCCACCTAGTAAGGGTAAGCCTTTGCTGGTTTCCGGTTTACGATGACGAAGACATACGAACAGTAAATCCTGAGTTATGTTTATACCAAGGTATAAGCCCGTGTCGTTTCCAGAGTGTAGCGACGGAAGAGTTTATCAACAAGCAAAGTTGACTAACAATAGAAGTAAACACGACCATTGTGTGAAATTTGCAAACATCTACAAAGCTTTATTGTGTCGGCTGAATGTGTTTTTCTTCCGGATTACAATGGGAAGCCACAGTGTGTACCCTTGGGGTTTTCGAACATGTGTAGGCCTACTCGTTTTTAATCAGAAAAACTTCCACAATTCTATTTAAAATATAGTTTAAGTAGATATAGCTATATTTTATTTATTTGGGTACATTTGATATTAGTATTTACTACTTTTTACTTTCTCCACCCTATACGTAGTATATAGAGAAAGTATTGTTTTCGTAAAAACGTTCGAATTTGAATTTTCAGTTGAATTATCTGTTTTGGTGCTCCCAG
>JAGFPH010002705.1:44450-61054 GCA_018207615.1 Philaenus spumarius | reverse complement strand
CAAATTTTCAGTATTTATAGTGCTTAAGATGCCAAACAAAATGACACTACCCGCTTTTATCAAAACTTCGGCGTTTCATAATTATGGGGAAATGTTAAAAAATAAACAAGTTTATGTTGTCAATCTAGCATCGCAGCAGCGGCCGCACGGGGTAGCACCACGGTAGCGAGCACGGCTAGTAATTCAAAGGTCGCGCGATCGAATCCCGCCTGGGACAATAATTTTTTTATACGATTGACGTAGGTAGAATATTATTTTTTTGTTTTGTTCTAAAAAGTAGTAGATAAAATGATTAAAAACAATATTATTTTGACTACAATAAGTTGGGAGAAAGTTTGTGTCAGTTAACTGATACCGTTTTTTAATTTTATTTTAGGTTAACTCCTGTTTGGTTGGTATTCGTAATTTCAGAAATGATGAAGGGATTGTAAAGACTGCACTGTAGACTTCAGTAATTCACTGGTAGGCTCGACTGATAAGAGAATGTGAGAACTGATAAGAATTTTTTAAATGTACAAAGACTTCTCGGAATAAGTAAAATCACTTTATTTTTACTATTAATTTTGTAAAGTATCAAGCATCTCTTTTATGCAATCAGACACTTTAATAAAATATTAACCTACAATTAGGATATTGGTTTCATGAATGCTATGTCGGTTACTTTATCACTGATTATGGCAGAAAATTGTTTTTAGGCAATTGGACTAAAACTGAATAAAAATAAAATTCGGTGAATGCAGTTCAGTTGTAAACAATTTTAAAAGACAAAATTTCAATTAATCATTCAGAACCAAGTACAGACTCTTCATAAATTGAAAATCACATATTACCTTGAAATAGATTATATAGTTTTTTATGTTTATTGTACTATCGATGTAAAATAGTGTATATTATAGTTATGTATGTCTTATTTATATTACTTGTATTATATGTGTATATATGTATTCATTTGTATTGTATTGTATTCTGTATATATTTTTATCACTTGTATGTTGTATATGTGACTATGTGACAAATCAAATGTCTACTGAAGCAATGCCATTTGTAACCGAATGAGGCTAATAAATCGAACCAAATTAATGTCTATTCTCTGCCCACCAGATGGCCTTTGGTATGACTTAGCCAATAGTAATATATATAACATACTGAGCACACCACAAATTTGTAATTATCGCGATTTTAAAACTTGTTCTACATTTTAAATTAGATACCTTTGAGATAGTTTATATAACTTTAAATCTCACTAAACACCTTTTATACTAGAGCGTTTTGTAAATGTGAGCCTTTTGTAGAAAATGTTTAAACAAATTTTTACAGAAATAACATTTTTAGAAAAATTATTTTAATTTATTACATTTACCTTAAGTTAACGTCAATTGTTAAACTTTTCAGAACATACCAACCAAAATATCCGTTAATAAAATCTCAGAAAGTTTAATTTTCTCTGACTTCAGTCTTGTTGCACAATTAGGGCCTACATCTACGTTTGAAAATTTTAATTAAAAATGTTCGATTACTCTAATTTTTATATTCTTTCAACCACAAAAATGTTACAGTTTTATTTAGGACCTTCTGCTTTCGACAAATTAATGTCCTTTTGAAATCGGTCGTATAAATAGAAATATTCTGTACAATTTTAATTGGCATGTTCGAAATGAAAATAACAAAAACTTGTCCTTTTACTGGCGATCCAAAACGAGTTTATTTCCCCCACACAAATGACTAAATCACAGCCTCCCGATGGGTTCCAACCGTGAAGATAAAAAAAAACTGATTGTATTTCAAAAGTGCTCGAATTTTATCTTCGAACAGCTGCGGTAATAGCTCTGCGGCCGTAAATAGTTTAACCTGTCGTATATCTGTGTTGAAGTGCCCAATTCACTTCCAGCAGGCTCAAGGTCAATGACTGAACACAAGGAGGATGTTATGAAGGTACTTCGCCTGTGTTTTACGTGGATGATTTGACCTGTGACAACTGACAGGAGTAACTGCCAGCGATAAAATGTATATCGTTCGTGTTTAGAAAATCAATCGTTTGAAAACGATCTTAAGAGTAACTTTTGTTATTTTTTAAGTGGTAACTGATGTGTACAAACATTTTAAAGTTCTGTTGTAATCTATATATATAAAAGCGAAATACCACTCACTCACTCACTGACTGACTCACTCATCACGATTTCTCAAAAACTACCGAACGGATTGAAATGAAATTTGGTATGTAGCTTCCTCTAGGACCATAAGTGTTCACTAAAAAAGGGTTTTAAAAAATTGGAAATTTTAGGGGGGGTTTGGGGGGTAAAAATTACTAAATCACGATTTCTCTAAAATTACTGAACAGATTGGAATGACATTTGTTATGTAGCTTATTCTAGGGCCATAGGCGCTCGCTAAGAAAGGGTTTCCAAAAATTCGAAATTTTAGGGGGGGTTTGGGGGACCAAAGTTATTAAATCACGATTTCTTCAAAACTACCAAACGGATTGGAATGCAATTTGGTATGTAGCTTCCTCTAGGGGCATAGGTGCTCACTAAGAAAGGGTATGAAAAATTTCGAAATTTCAGAAGGGGTTTGGGGTGATCAAAGTTACTAAAATCATAATTTCAGGTCTTTTATTATTATGACAATAGTGCTTTTATTATTTAAGATCTATATATATATAATCCAAATACCACTCACTGACTGAACAGTTAAAAAGAATACAATTACGTTAAAAAGACTGAAAATACCCACCACCACGGGCAACGCCGTACGGGTCAGCTAGTAGAATATAATAATAGGGCAGCCCTATGTGCATATCATTTAGTTTTTTAAATGTTTTAAAACTAAACTTGATCTTTGACTTAACTCAAAATCAAAGTTGGTGATTTCACCCCTAATTCAATAATGCTAATATCAAAAATGTAAAAAGCTCACCAAATTTGAAGTTAAATTACCTTTCAAATAAAAGTAACTTCAATACAATTGGATAATTTATGACAAAAAAATCTGCTTTATTGTGGAAGCATATACGCGCCGAATTAGCGTTCCTACTCGAGTGTTTAGCCTGCACTCTGGTGGTTGTGGAAGAATGCTATATAAATAATATATCCGAAAATTTGGAATGTGTGAGAGAAAGCTGTGTTTAATAACATATACTCATACATTGTCACGCATGCGCACTTCAGTACGTTTACAGTCCAGGGTTACGTCTGGTATTCGCCCTTATGAAGCTGCCCTATATTTGCTAGTGGAAGAATGCACACAAACTCAATGCTAGTACCCAGATCTGCCGCTTGGAGAGCTGCGGTCAACTCAGAAATATTTGTTCACTCCTGCCGGACCTTAACGTGTGTTGGACAACATGCGCCCGTGCTACGGTGCAGTCTCGTTGTAGTTAAGACCTTTATTCAATCATAACAGCTGTTTCTGACTTTGTATCAATCATCGGATAACAAAGAAACAATCGGAAACACAAACATAAAAGTTGAAAAACGTCAGAATTTGAAAAAGTAAGTTTTGAAGCAATATATTTGCGAAATGGTTATCTTACCGGTTGGTAATAACCATTTGGTGTTTATGTCTTTCAACAAACTATCCAGTCTGATTTTAAAATATTTGTTACACTTCTCTTACGCTGATGACTTGTATTTTCCGATTTCTTTAGTAATTTTGGAGGCCTAGGTTTATAGAATATTGACCTTTTCTTTCGCGTAGATTTCGTATTTTTTTACGTAACTCCTGATTTATCCTTAGGTTATTTTTGAGTTTTCTCTTTCCGCAATATTGTTGTCGGAAACATTATTCTGTTTTCTACATCTGTTAGGCCTCCTTGACATTGTTTCTGCCGCAAATAAACCCTTTTCGTTTAACTATTGTGTTAAAACGCCTATTTCTCGAAATGCAAAACTTTTTTAAGCGAACCTAGCACTTTTTGAACGAGTAAAAAAACTCGCCCTACGAACTCGCGACACGCGTCTTAGAGCAAGACGATTCGATTTCGTCGATGGTCTCTTCTTCATTGTTTTACACACGTACTAATATAAACCAGTAATTTAATCTGACAGCTGATCGTAAAATAAGAAGAAATTCACTAAATAAAATGGGCAGTGGCAAATTCAAAGGCTTAAACTCAATAGCTGTATGGGTTACATTACGTCACGCTATGAAATGAATATAGCTTTTCCTAATTTTGTAAGTTGTGTTAAATTAGTGTACTTGGGGATACCTCTAAAATGGACAAGGTGCGTTCTCATTGTCTAAATGTGCTAACTTGGTTGCTATGGTAATGAATGTAAATGTGGGTTGGTTCAATAACCTATAAATATGTTGCTTAAGTTTTAATACAAATTGGCTGTTTAACTTAAACACTTAACAGCTGATATTAAAATTATAATAAAGTAAGGCTTTCTCGAAGATTTTCAAAGAACCTGTGTTGTTTCAGAAGAGAAGTGAAAACTGTCATAAATATAAATCGTTAGTTATATTGGTTTATCAGAAATTTGATCATTATTTTTATCTTGTACCATTTAAAATTGAAATTTCAAAAATAACATAAACATGATTGTGTGAAGACTATAGACAGTCCCACGGCTGCTTTCTTTTATTTTATAGTATGACAGTGTCTAAGAATGTGATTTTCGGCAGTTAATTTGCTTGATTGTTGTTCAAACTCTTTTCCAAAACGTAAACTTGGCCGAAATTATCGTTGGAACCCAAATTTTAATTATTCATGAAAGTAATAGCCTACGTTTTAAATATATTTATTAAATTATTAATACAATTTGACATTGAATCAATTGAGAATTTTTTTAAAATGTTTAGGCGTACTAGCTTCCCCGTCCGAATATGTCACAAGCGATGCGTTGATTTAATTCAGTTAATTACGTTTATTTATTTAACTTGGTTTATAAATAACCATTTATAAAGCTTTACGATGATTTCATTTGATTGATTTGCGTGATAGATTACACTTGCATATATAATGTAAGCCATCTAACTAATAGCTGACATGTTAGTTAATAGGTGGCACCTTTTGTTAGGAATAATATGAAAGTTTTTTAAAACAAATTGTTTAACGAAAACATTAGTTTTAAACTATTTGTCTATTTTTCGTCAATTGCGTTGGAAATGGCTTTACAATAATGTTTGAATAATTAATTTTGATGAAGAATTAAGGGAGATATGGCTTTGCAAAAAAAAACACCTTTGAGAAATAGTATTTAGGATAATTTCTTTTAAATAAACTAGAAGAACAAATTGACAAAATAAAAGTAAATGCGTATTAATTAAACTTACGGAGAACTGATTTATACATTTTTCTGAGCGAGCTGCAGCAGAGCCTTAACATTGAAAGATATCAGTGGACCAACATGTACAATTTGTAAACACCTCGCGGCTCAGTGACCGTTGATACGATCTTGACAAAATCATCGGCCTCGATAAGTATTCAGCTCATGCAAATTGCAGCTTATCGTTCAGCTAATGACAGTCGTACGAGTTGGATTTTCCTGTAAAAAAAAAACTGGTCCAATCTCATCCCGAGGTAGTTTGAGTGTTCCAAAATTTAACATTTTCGAACCGGTTTCTTGATGGAGAGTGTTTCTTAAACAATATTGTGCTTTTATGGGTGCGTCAATTACGCGACCTTCCTGCAATGTTCGTAAATTTGTGCCTCGTGATTGTTGTAGAATGCAAATAATATAATTCCAATACCTTGGTGCCATCCTGTATTCATATTTGTCCAGTGTTTTGGGAATAAAAACAAGATGAAGTAAATGTTTCAACTTGTAAAAGCTCTTAAAATAAACGGTACCAGGAACTGGCACATAAGTTACTTTCTCACAAACACATTTAAATTACTAAACAGATTCACTGTGACTTGTAGGGTGGCGTAGTGACTTGTAGAGTGTTTTATTAAAGTTGGACATTAACTAATAAACATTATTATTATTATCTAGAAAGAAAACTATTCGATCGATTTCGAAAAAATTTGCACCAAACACGTCAATTAGGTCTTTATAGATGCACGTAAAAAGGTTTTGAAAAAATTTGAAAAACAACCCGCTTTATAGCCAAAAAACCCCAAAAATCAGTTATTATTATTATTATTAGCTAAACGAGAGTTTTTAGAAAGATGCGGGTTTTTTTATATGGTCGGGCACATTAAATGCTACAAATAAGCCAAATTTGATCAAAATCGTTAGAGCCGTTTTTTTATAAAAAAATAATAACTGATTTTTTGGGATTTTTTGGCCAAATAAGGGGTTTGTATGTCAAAAATGTTCAAAACCCTTTTTCGTGCATCTATACAGGCCTACTGGACATGTCTGGTGCAAATTTGGTTGAAATCGACCTAATAGTTTTCTCTCTAGCTTTGTATACTTTTATTAAAGTTGGAGATTAACTAATAAATATTATTATTATTATCTAGAGAGAAAACTATTCGATCGATTTCGAACAAATTTGCACCAATCACGTCAATTAGGTCTTTATAGATGCACGTAATAAGGTTTTGAAAAATTTTGAAAAACAACCACCTTTATGGCCAAAAAACCCCCAAAAATCTGTTATTATTATTATTATTAGCTAAACGAGAATTTTTAGAAAGATGCGGGTTTTTGCATATGGTAGGGCGCATTAAAGGCTACAAATAAGCCAAATTTGATCAAAATCGTTAGAGCCGTTTTTTTATAAAAAAATAATAACTGATTTTTTGGGGGTTTTTTGGCCAAAAAGGGGGTTTTTTTTCAAAACTGTTCAAAACCCTTTTTCGTGCATCTATACAGGCATACTGGACATGTCTGGTGCAAATTTAGTTGAAATCGATCAAATAGTTTTTTCTCTAGCTTTGTATACATACAGACATACATACAGACAGACATACAGCTAGACATTTTGTAAAAACCACTTTTTTGGACTCAGGGTTTCCCAAAACGGATATATCCACAAAAATCCCAACATCGATTTTTTGGGATCACTATACTTTCTCTATACTATAGTATAGTGAGAAAGTAAAACGTAAAATACCGAAAAGTACCCGGTTGAAATCGCGTTTTCATCCGAGGCCGCAAGGTCTAGGTGCAAACAAATGTTGCTATTAGCAATTCCTAATGCATTTACACTTTGGCTTTATTGTAGCGTAGTAAACCCATATCCACTGACAGCAGCCACGTGTACTAATAGTTTAAGTAGTATCTCGTGATGTAAGGTCAGTTTATTTTAAAAATGGGCGTAACTCTAAACGAGGACTTGGAATTAGGATAAATTAGTGTTTGGACCTCCTCAACCTATTAGTAATTTTAATTTTGGCCTAGTTTTAACGTGTTTGTTCGAGCATTGAGAAGGGTAATTATGAGAGTTTGTCCTTGACCCTTTTTCTCAGATAAATTGATACATTTTTGGGGATTTTAAAATGTTTATTTATCTGTTTATATATGTTTGACTTAAGAAAATTTATTACTAGTTGACCTGTGCGAATATTTCGCAAGTTTGGAGTACTTACCTGATTTAATTCGTTGATTTAGTTCAGTTAATTAGGTTTATTTATTTACATTGGTTTATAAATATCAGTTTATAATTACACTTGCATAAGGAATGTAAACAATCAAACTAACAGCTGTCATTTCAGTTAAACAGATTGTTAATATATGGCGTCTTTCATTCGGAATCATGAAGTATAATATAAAAGTTTGTTTAATCAAATTTTGCAACGAAAACATGAATTTTTAGCTGTTTGTCTACTTTTTGTCAATAGCGGGGAACATAAGCTTTAAAATGATGTTTAAATAATTAATTTCGATGAAGAATTAAGGGAGATATCGCTAAGTTAAAAAAAAAAACACACATTTGAAAAGTAATCTATATTATAAGGATCCTTGTATTGGTTGTAGTGTATAACTATTTAATCACGTTTAAGTTTACAAGTTAAAATTATTTATTCTGTTAAAACTCGCTTACTGTTTCCTACACTAACAGACCTATAAGTGATACATTGCCTGTATAACGTTCAAGTATAATATTACTGACACTTTGACCAGTATACGAGAGGTCAGTGACTGGTTGGTTAATGAGTGAATTCATCACAATATTTCCAAACGTCATGGTTATTTCGGTATCAGCTGGGCTGCACATTCCATCTTCACGAGCTATCCGTGCATATTTCTGTCCATTCATTCGACTCGAGTATGTTTTCTGTAGTATTTGCCCTGCGGATGTGTATGGAATCTTGTGACAAACTGCCAGTACATTGCACTTTGCTGAATTGTACAGAAATTAATCACTTTAGTATTAGTGAAGTCACAACATTAAACCAACATAGATACTATTTTAAAAGGCTTTTATAATCCTTGCTGAATAAACTTTTTTTACTAAAAAAAAGAAGATTCGAGATAAAATAATTCGACCACGCAGCTGAACCGCTCACGTGAGTTGAATGAATTTCTAAAATAAAGTTTGTATGTTTTAAGGTGTCAACCAACTCTTTGAGCGATTTTTCTCTTCACGAAGGCGCTGAATAGCTACCAGCGTGTACGAAATATATTAGTAGAATTTGTTTGCTCCTTGAATTATGGTCTGCGCTTTGCAAGTTTGCACCTAGAACTTCGATTTTGGATAAGAAGCTGCCCCACTGTAAAATCGCCCTAAATTTATTACAACCTCAAAATATGTTTTCAACAAGATAAGATCAAATTGTAACTTTTGAAACTTTTTTTAAATTCAATAAAACAAATTATTATTAACGCTTCAAAATAGTAGTAATAACTAAATTAAATTAACTAAACCCACCTTTTGCCAAAATAGTGAAAAAATACATTGTAAACGAAACTCTAACCTATAGGTTAATTAAAATGGAATTCACATGCACTATCTATATATTAAAAGAATTTATGAAAACTTGTGGCAGTCAGTACGGCCATTCTATCCGGCCGATTTAATTTTTTTTTTTTTTTTTTTTAATTGCAGGTAATCATTCACAGATATGTCATCAAGCATTACAAATCATGTATCTTTCGCCTTACAAACGTTATAATCAAATGCAAATTTCTGCTGTGTATTCCTTATGGGGGGTTTTTTTTGGTTCTTTGTCCACTTTGCGTTCGTATACCGTCCATCCGATTGCTTTGAAATTTTGCATAGTAACACAGGTTAACCCTGGGAAGGTTTTAGGCCATTTACCGAAGTCCTAGGACATTAGGGCTACGCCCCAGTGGCCCTCAAAGTTTCAATGTTAATCTTATATGGAAGAAAGATTTCTATTGATTTTATCAGGGGCACAAAAACAGCTGTTCGTATGAAAAGCTTAAAACAGCTGATTTTGATCAACAACTGATTTGGATCAAAAACTGAATATAATTTTAGGTTAGGCCTACAATGAACTAAAACACCAATTATCTATATATATAAAATTCAATGTATGTCCGTTTGTTTGTCCGTTATGCGTTACCAAACCGTCCATCTGATTGCTTTGAAATTTTGCATAGTAACACAGGTTAACCCTGGGAAGGTTTTAGGCCATTTACCGAAGTCCTAGGAAATAAGGGCTACGCCCCAGTGGCCCTCAAAGTTTCAATGTTAATCTTATGGAAGGTCAATATTAAGGAAGAAGAAGAAATATTTCTTTTGATTTTATCAGGGGCACAAAAAACAGCTGTTCGTATGAAAAACTTAAAACAGCTGATTTTGATCAACAGCTGATTTTGATCAACAACTGAGTTGGATCAAAAAATGAATATAATTTTAGGTTAGGTAAATCAAGCAATGAACAGAATCCCATTATAATTTACATCGGCCCTCAGGGATACGATTTACAGGCTTTCAAAGTTTCAAATTAAGCAATAGCAAAGCATTGGCGGGTCAGCTAGTTATAAATAAAACATAACATACGTTCTATTGATTTTATCAGGGGCACAAAAACAGCTGTTCGTATAAAAAAACTTAGCAACATATCATGTTTGTTTACTTTCATTACCATAGCAACATTACTTAGAAAATTTGAAGAATATTACCTTTTTGAGGTTACATTGACAAACTAAAAACAAACACAAACAAAAATCAACGAAAAGTGCTAACTAACCAAAACACCAATTGGGCTAATTATAAGAATCAAGTTTTATTATAATTCTTCACAACTACCAGTTTTTTTTAGATTAGGTAAAATTTTCCAACTGCGAGCGAAGCGAAGCAGCCATTTGAGGCCGAAGGCCGAGGTGGGGTTGGGACGCGGAGCGTCCAGGGGCAGAGCCCCTAGTTCTTATTTAATAAAAACGTAGTAAAGAAAGTTTAATAAATGTTCAAATATGTCAAAGAAAGAGTGAGAATCAATAAGTGAATTCGGCAGAGGTATGTACTGAAGCAAGGAATAGGAATCAAGGACTGTATGACTACTATTGATTTCGTGTCCCGTTCCAATAGTAAATAAGACGATCGTACAAATTTAAACTATACAAATAAATTATCATTAAAACAATTTTCAAGTTAAGTTTTAATCCAGTGTCAATAAAAATTACAAATATTACAAAAATTGTGATCAGTGTATTAAAATGTATAAAAATGTAAAACATGAGACCTAATCCCTGTGCAGAAAAATATCTAATAGAGAAAAAATTGAATGAAACGCTATGTGATAATGGTATACCTTGATTGTTTGAAAATTTATAGTCTTACAGTACAGCTGATAGCAACCCCACGTATATTTGAATTCGTAAAAAAATATTAAAAAAAAAGAAACGAAATATATTTTAATAATTACTGATGTAAATAATTCGTATCCAAAGAAGAGGATTGTAATTGGAAATAGACTTAAGGGTCGGCTCTAGTAAAACAGAAAGCAACCTGCGACTCTCTATTGCGGCGGATTTAAAACCCGCAATTATTCAAATAGCGTTTTTTAAAAAATACCAAACTCTTGGGGACAAAATTCTTCATCCGAATGGCTTGGTAATTTTTCGCTGTAACTAATAGTTACAACGTAAAAAATATTTAAAATCACCCTATAGCGGCGGTAGGTTACACGGACATTGCTCAGCCTAAATCCATTTAAAACCCGCAATTGTTCAAATAGCGTTTTTAAAAAAATACCAAAATCTTGGGGACGAAATCCTTCAGGCGAATGTCTTGGTAGTTTTTCGATATAATTAATTGTGATAACATAAAAAATATTAAATATCAATGTTTTAAATTGTTAATAAATACTAAACAAAATATTTTTCTTAGTTTTTAAAAAGCCATTTGCATGCATATTGACCGTAGCTTTAAAATGACATATAATTTTCCGATCAAAAATAAAGGAAAAATTTGGATTTTAATTTAACATTGGTCTTATGGAGTGTCGGCCAACATGGCCGACAGCTAGAGCCGACCCTTAAACTAAATAATAAGACAATATTATTATAACAGAATAAAGTTGTAATAAATTAAAATTGAAAAAACAAGCCTACAAATTGTAAGGTAATATCCATCCGTAATAATTTAACTATGAATATAATTGAGGAACGAACAATCTAAATTCCAAATTGAATAAACTTTTGGGATAGTTATAAACTTAAATTAATATTATTTTGAACTTCAGACTACATTTTATAGATAAGATTCTGTTGTTAAATATAAGAAGTAAAATAATTGCATAAATATCAGCATATACCCAGATACCCCGAGATAAAAATAATAGTAATTTATTTGAGAAGTGTTAATAGTCCTAATTTATTATTATATCAAAAACTAAAATAAACGGTACCAGGAACTGGCACATACTTTCTCACAAACATAATTAAATTATTAAACAGATTCACGGTGACTTGTAGGGTGGGGTAGGCCTACGAGAGGTGATTTTGTATTAAAGTTGTTTTCCCATAAAAATCCATAAAATAACGGAAAAACCAACTTTTCTCAAAAACGGCTCGAACGATTTTGATTAAAATTGTATAGTTTATACTTTAGGTCCCTAATAAACTATAAAATTTTAATCAAAATCGTTAGAGCAGTGTTTGAGAAAAGTTGAGTTTTCCGTTATTTTAAGGGTTTTTATGGGAAAATTACCCTTAAAAATTAAAAATTCTCAAAAATGAAAAAAACGCCTGGAGATACCGTGGATTAGTACCTCCATACCAAATTTCATCAAAATCGGACGACTGGTTTAGGCTCTAGGTCTGATAACATCCACACAGACACACATACAGACACACACACACAGACATCACTCCGAAAACCACTTTTGTAGGTTCAGGGGGACCCAAAACGGATATTTCCACCAAAAACTCAAACTCGAAAATTTTGACGAATACAATACTTTCTCCATATAGGGCCTACTATGGTATAGGGGGAAAAAGTAAAAATCACTAAAGTACATCAATTTTTAATTCCTGTTAAAGTACGTACTTCCAGTTGTTGGAAGTTTTTGGGTAACGTACTCGTCCGAGCGATATAGATAACAACGTGCGTACCACATCGGAAGTAAAATGGCGCCGTTTTGAGTGCCAACATATAATTAAGATGTTAATAACACCCGAAAACGTGTTCTGGGGAACATGATCAGGGCTCATTGACTACTCCGAACCTCGAGTTGAGCGAATTTTCAAAATTGACTTTATATATTTTAGGGTTTCAACCAACTATATGGGAAATTTGTGTACTCGCTAAGGCGCTGAATAGCGGCCTCCGTGTACGTAATATATTAATTGATTTTTTTTTAGCTCAGCCTCCAGCTCACGCTCTGTTTTGCTACTTTGTACCTCGACCTTGCTGCCTCATATGATGAACTCGTATTATCAGAAGATGCCCGCGGTAAAATCCGCCACGAGGACTAAAATGTGCAGCATAATTTCCTCTATTTATATTAATATAGCTAACACCCCAAAAAACTGTCATTCTAGTACGAAACATCTTACAAAATGGTAACTTTAGGTCAAAAAACAAGCTTCCAGCTGTTGCATTTGTTTGGCTAACGAACTAGCCCGAGAGACTTAGAAAACCAACGTGTTTACCAATTCAGAAGTAAAATGCCGCCTTTAAGAGTGCGAACACATAAATACATAGGCCTATAAATAAAAAGGCCTATGCATATTTATATATATACTAGGGGCTCTGCCCCAACCCCGTCTCGGCCTTCGGCCGCAGATGGCTGCTTCGCTTCGCTCGCAGTTGGAAAATTCGATAAAGGATCTCGTTAATACATAGGCTCGTTTGTACCTAGCATAAATCAGCTGTTTTATTTGGCAGCTGACTCAAACTCATTAAACATTATCTCCATAAGATTAACATGGGAAATTTGAAGGATTGTGTGTGGGAACTCTTTTTGGATGAATAGCTGCTAAACGCATGATTGGAACTTGAATCTGACGGAAAATCTCTGCTTTGAAATTAAATTTTCTACAATTATTATTTTTTGCTATATCTTACCGCTTTCTTACTAAATGCGCTCAAAGTGGGAAAATGAAGAAAATGAAAAAAATTGAAAAAATAATTCCAGCCCAAAATGTGCTTCCAATATTAAAAAATGTTAAATTCTGGCAATTGTCCCAAAAGTTTCTCGTCGAGAGCTTTAATTCAAGTATAAGGTTGAGGGGGGTCCGATTACGGGAAGTGCCGAATAATTAATGTCAGTGAATCAGTGAAACCGCCTAGCTTTAAGGACGTTGCGTGGAGCCATAGATCATGAATAATAAATAGATCTTGCATCCATACGGGGCCTGTGTGCCGGAAAAAAGGTTGTCGCGAAAATAGTACATGATCGCGCCACGAGGTAGCGCTAGGGAGAAAGCATTGGTAGCATTGGTGTTTCAAACAGCTTCCTTCGTTTCCCCAATAGATAGCGCCAAAAAGTCGAATTTCCAGTGAAACAAAATATTACATTAGATCGTAGTTCTATTAGGTTATCCAAATACAATGGTGGAGCCTCCCTTCTCGGATGAATAGTGGCTAAATGGATGATTGGATCTTGAATCTGACGGAAAATCTCTCCTTTGAAATTAAATTTTCTACAATTTTTGTATTTAACATTTTTTGCTATCTCTTACCGTTTTCTTACAAAACGCGCTTAAAGTGAAAAAATGAAAAAATTTTAAAAATCTAAAAAATCTTTCCCGCCCAACAAGTACTTGCAAAATTAAAAAATGTTAACTTCTGGCAGTTTTCCCAATAGTTTCTCGTCAAGAGCTTTAATTCAAGTATAAGGTTAAGGGGGGTCCGATTACGGCAAGTGCCTAATAATTAATGTCAATGAATCAGTGTTACCGTCTAGCTTTATATAAGTAGATATATAAGGATTTGAATGACCACCGAAAACATGTTCTGGGGACAATGATAGGTGCTCATTGACCACTCCCGACCTTAAGTCTCAGCATAAGAGTCACTGCAATAGCCCATCTTTCCTATGGGAATTCACTAATAAAGATACACGACTAAAGTATAAAGCGTAAGCAACAATGCAACATAGAGTAAAGACACTATAATACTGCCTTGATCTTGACCGGTAGCATCATTGCCACTGCCACGCCTGTAGACGTGAAGGAATGTGCTGCTCTGTACGGCAAGTCACCGAACTAAACCTCTTCATCACGATTCTAAACATTTGTAATTGTTGCGGTCAGTACCTCTCTCCGAACGGACGTTTTAAAATGTTTTTTATTGCAAAATTAACTTTCTTTTTATATTTCACAGTTGCATTCCGTTATTTAATTCAGAAAGCTTAGCACTACATTAAAATAAAATGTACAAGGTTTACTAACTCTTTAAATGAACTGTAACCTGTAATCTAGGCGAGTGTGATGGTGTAAAATTATTTAAGAAACTCATTAAAAGAATGTAATTGGAGTCTATCTTGTTGTTTCCGTTGTATTTTTTTTAAAACGTAATAAGTAAAATGTAACAGCTTTTTTAATAAGAAAACCGCAAAGTTTTTACTATTACCCTACATTTCTCGGGAAGAGTTACTTTATAAAAGTTGATTACTGTTTTACATCTAATGCTCTGATGCACTTCTACAATATTGAAGCTGGTATCCGTAAAAACATTGTTAAAGTTAAAGCGTGTATTTATTGTTGTGATTATTTTCGCAGAATGAAGGCGATATTTACGTTTGAAGATAGTGACATAATTATTTTACGATGAAAAGTTAGACAAAATAAATGCCTTATTAATAATACTAACAAATAAATAACCCGTTTTGATGTTATAATAAAAATATCAATTTTCAGAACTTTGATTGTCTATTACTTTAAAACGAAGCAATATTCTAAGCTCTAGTTTGCGGCACTCCGTTTCTCTTTTATAATAAAAGCTTTACAATGGTGTATTACATGACCTGCATTTGCATTTATAATTGTTAACTGCGTTTCCTCAAAGCCCCCAAAACAAAATTTTCTATTTCACCTCATCCAAAAAGTGCTAGGTGCGCCTCAAGAAGTTCACTTCAAAAGTAAAGTAGACAAGTTCGTTACGAAAACTGTACAATATTCTGATACGTGAATCAGCAAAGAACAGTTTAAGTTAAAAATTACTAAAATACTATAGTTACTAATAATGTTTATGTTATTAGCGAATTTCTATAGGAAAGATGAGCTATTGCAGTCTTATGGTGGGACCTAAGGTCAGGAGAAGTAAATGAGAACCAATCATGGTCCCCACAACACGTTTTGGGGTGTCATTAAATATTTTATATGTACAGGGTGATTTTTTAAATGGGCCACCATTGGCATTTCAGAAACTATAAAAGTTACAACAATCTTTAAATGGGGGACCTTCCCTACTTTTTCCCTTGAATTAAAAATACAATATTAAAATTTCCAAAAACTCCGCCATTTTTCCAATATGGCGGCCAACTTAATTTTTTCAAATGGAAACCCAAAAATTTTATGTTGAATTTCGATTGCGGACATAAATTTAAGACATTTTTATTCTTTTGTATTTTTTCCTAAACCGTTTGAGATACAGCCTCTCAAACATTTTCTATTTTATGTGATAGGCTTAGTATATGGAGAAAGTATTGTATTCGTCAAAATTTTCGAGTTTGAGTTTTTGGTGGAAATATCCGTTTTGGGTCCCCCTGAACCTAAAAAAGTGGTTTTCGGAGTGATGTCTGTGTGTGTGGATGTTATCAGACCTAGAGCCTAAACCAGTTGTCCGATTTTGATGAAATTTGGTATGGAGGTACTAATCCACGGTATCTCCAGGTGTTTTTTAATTTTTGTGAATTTTGTTTATTTTTAAGGGTAACTTTCCCATAAAAACCCTTAAAATAACGGAAAAATCAACTTTTCTCAAACACTGCTCTAACGATTTTGATTAAAATTTTATAGTGTATTAGGGATCTAAAGTATAAACTATACAATTTTAATCAAAATCGTTCGAGCCGTTTTTGAGAAAAGTTGGTTTTTCCGTTATTCTAATTTTATTCTAATTTCCGTTATTCTTATTTTAATGGTGGCTCATTTAAAAAAATCACCCTGTATAAGTATATATGTGTTCGCATTCTAACGGCCGCATTTTAAGACCGCCATTTGCTGTATGCCATTTTGATTGCCCCGCCACCCAATCCCATGGACAAACGGGAATTTGCGGTAAACCAATTTGATTGCCGCGCCACCTAATCCCACGGATAAACGGGAGTTTGCTGTATTACCATTTTTATTGCC
>JAGFPH010002705.1:18814-32642 GCA_018207615.1 Philaenus spumarius | reverse complement strand
GGGTGTTCCCATTTAAACTATTTGAGTTACAACCCCTTGGAAACCAACATTTCAATCAGCCGCCATTTTGGATACAAGTGTCGTAGACAATTTTTATTTATGCAGTTTTTCTCGTTTTAAAGAGACCTTTAAGATGATGTTTCACACAATGGGTGTTCCCATTTAAACTATTTGAGTTACAACCCCCTGAGAAGGGGTTGAAATTCAGTTGTATGTCAAAAGGTAAAGTATTTGACCAATAACTTATCCTGAAAGTTAAAGTATTACATCTATAACAATTTCCAATTTATTGAGGTGTTCCCATAAATATGGACCACCCTGTATATGCATATATACAGAATTTGTTCGCACTCTAACGATACGTCCGATTAAGTCCAAACTTGGTAAACACGTTTACCAACAAAAACAAAATGGAGGATAGCTCGAAAACAAAGCCTTGCCGAACCTTTTATATGTTTATAATAATGTTTATATGTAATTTTTCTTTGTTTTTACATTTTTAATCATTTACTAAATAGTTTAACCATAATTTTCAATCACCGTTTATGAATACTTGTGTTCGTACTCTACGACCAATTTTGTCCAAATTTGGGACTCACATTGGATTTCTAAGTCGCTCGGACGAGTTCGTTAGCCAACAACTGAAACAACAGGAAGCACGATTTTTCACAGAAAATAACTTATCGTACTAGAATGAAACTTTTTTATTCGCAAAGCGAGTTTTTTGCTGCTAAAGGAACAAATCAGATCGTGTGCCAGGACTGGAGGCTAAAGTGCAAACAAATTCTACTAATATATTTTGTACACGGAGGCAGCTATTCAGCGCTTTCGTGAGTACAGGGGTGCCCATCCCCCCAAGCCTCATGGCGCCCCCCAAATGTAGTTACCCCCTCCCCTTATAAACAATAAACCTTAATATTAGTAGATCTTGTGTTGTGACAAGGAATGACCTGAACCTAGCGCACTATCTACAATACGGTACTAATCCAATCAGGAGTCAGAGATTTTGTAGTGTTTAAATACAAAGTATATAATGGTGTAAGAAACAGTTTATTGTAACAACGGATTAAACTACAGTACAGGGTATTATTAACAAATGAAAATGATAAAATATAACTGTATAAGTTAGCAAAGTTGAAGATCTTAGCGACCAAAATCAGTATTTTTGTTGATACATTGGCTATTTCTTAGAAATTCAAAAGTAAAACACGAAATTGTTTGTACAGTTTTCTATAAATTTAGCATTTACTTTTTCTAACTTCTGTGATTCTTTGAATTATGTATACAATAAATTAGTGCCGTATTCTTCTTGATATTGCTAATGCAAATTGGTTAATTATGATGTCATTTGGAATTTCTTTGAAAATGTCTTTTTCAGAGGCTAGATTTAATAGACTAGATAACCACTTGTCACTCATACTGCTGCGAAGTCGATTTTTTTACAATTTTCAGTCTACTCATGGTTCTCTCAACAGAACAGCTAGTGACTGCAATGAATACTTAAATGTATTCATTGGTGACTGTCTGTAAAGAAAGAAGAATTCTGTACATTACAGTTAAATTTCTACCATTGTAAGGCCGAATAAAACCTTGTTTCATCCACTAGTCTGCCATCCTCTCATTTTCACGTTTCTTTTTGCTTGAAATTCTTTCATTTTCTAAGTTCGCGCGGCGGCAGGAGACGGGAAGGGGGTTGGGCATGACCACACCAAGATTCTACCGAAACCGAGAGAATTATACCGACAATGAACAAAAAATATCTTAGCTATAAATAGGTAGATTATTTAATTTACTGTACTGTATACTACAATATCAATACATTTGCCAATAATATTAATGTATTATTGTCATCCTACCGTACAAACACGAAATTTCAATTGTGATTCACAAATTGTCTTATTTATTTATAGTTTCAAACCCCCCCCCCCCAAATTTCTTTTGATGGCGCTCTGAGCGCCATATCACCCCCCTTCTGGGCACCCCTGCGTGAGTAGACCAATTTCCCAAATATTTTTCGAAAGCCTAAAGCAAAAACTCAATTTTTGAAATTCGACTTACGTCAGCGGTTCATTTGCGTGTTCGAATTATTGTTTGCTTTTTAACAATTGAATTTATAGTCTTAAAATCTTTACAATACCTCGCTGTGCTAACTTTTTTCTAAACACTTTTCATTAAAGCCAGCTGTAGAAGCATTACGAATGATATACGTTTTCAAACAACGGCCCACTTGAGCCAACTTTTCAAACATTAAAGAATGTAGAATTTCAGGGAATTTAGAAAGCAGTGCAGATCAAGTAGAATGGCAAATTAGAGATCTCTTATAGTTAAATGTATTATGTTATACTTCGAAGTATTTAAAAAATAAAGATTTGAAAGGCGACCAAAAAGTGAAAATCTTGTAGCCTACGGCCCATCTCGTTTGTTAAAAAAATGGAAGGGGATGGAAAAAATAAATAAATTTACGTTTTATTATAGTCTTGAAAAATTAATAAGTATGTCTTATAATTATCATAAAGTTTTAAATAAAAAAAGAAGTATTATTTGTTGAAACCTAAAATTTAAACAAAGTTTATTATCTATACTTGTACACTTCTATTAAAAGTATTTTCTAAACAATCATATTCATATTTTCCTAAAAGCCTACAATATATAGCTATGTAAATAACTTATGGAACACGCAATTCACGTGTTTTATTTTCGAACGGTTGGTAGCACTGCACAGTGCACAGACTGCGTTTCTTCTATTGTCAAGTAAACTTTCGGACCGAAGGTGTGGAATCCAAGATGGCTGACCACTGAAACTATTTCGAGTTAGCCTGTTAATCATAGATACTCCAAATGTTCCGTGTGTGAATGTAAAACAAATACCGTGGAATAGATACTTGTAGTTCTCGAGGCGTTCAGTGGATACAATGCAACGCAGCCTCGCCAGAAGCAATGTTAATCAATACGAACTATAATGGATTTATTGGAATCATTGTTGCACGTCCTTGAATGTCTTCGTCAGTGTAATTACTTGATACCGCTCTGAAACAACACAACTATACTAAACATATTGCAGTTTTATTGTTTAAAATTGAATTTACATAAACAATAAAGTTTATAACAGTTATATCCCCGGCTTAGTCTTGTTGCCAAGTTAACGGGCTGATTCAGGAAGAAACGGCGAAACTTTCAGGACTTGTTTTACCAGTGAAAATAAAGACAAAAAAAGTACATGTAAACATAGGTTCTTAAACGCAACGTTTTCCAGTCATTCGCCATTTTGTTTTGTTTTACAAAATACGTAAAATCTTTGGATGTAGGGAATATATTTGACGCAAATTTTGGATTCATATTTGGTATGACATCTGTTACCCATTTACAAAAACCAAAACGTTTTATAATATATTTTCAAAATGCTGGCTGTTTGAAATTTTTAATGCAGGGGCCTAAATATCTCAAAAACTGCAAACTTTACAAAACAAATTTAAAATACAAAAAAATGCATTTCTTAATGAAAAATATAAGGTTTTCTTTATAATTGAATGCTATAGTTAACACAGAAATTAAGTACAGTTAAAATCAACATAAAAACAGATTTCTATGTACTAAAGTTTAGATTTTTAAATAATACGAGATGCAATACCTATTACTTTCATACAAAAGTATTAGACTATTGATTTACTTTAGTGAAACCTAAAATCTTAATCCAAAAGGCGACCAATTATGCGTATTATTACGATAATAGTTAATTTATAATTTGTGCTAACTTTTCAAGAGTCTTGTAATATTCCTGGGTTGAGTCACCCAGAAACAGTAAAAATAAAACGGCGTCATTTTGAATGTTTTTCTTCGACTGTTCAAAAGTTCCCCGTACGCGTGAGTAAATTTGTCAAAGTTCAATCAACTATCTAGGAAACTATATCCCGACGTTTGCATTCTGCAGAACATGCGATATCAGCTGTTTTATGACGTCATCGGTAATGATCAAATAGCTTTGGCATTTAACCAGTTGATCGAATGAAGGATGAAGCCCTGTAAGTTAAGCCCATTTATCAGGTTACATTGTACGAGTGATACAGTCTGACGGCTTGTAAAGTGGAAAAACCTTTAACTTTGACGCGATACGATATATTGATACGATATTGTACAGAGGAAACACGAACAGGAAAATGTGGGGCAATTTATACTGTACCGAGCACTTTTTGAGCTCGTTCCAATAGCGAAATCAATAAAGAAGACGCTGTCGTAAGTTGAGTCAATTTCCAAATTTAAATGTATATGTTTTGTGGTTTCAAACAATGATTTGGTGAATTGGTCTACTCACGGATGCGCTGAATAGATGCATGCGTGTACGAAATTTATTAGTAAAATTTGTTTTTACTGCAGCTTACAGCCCCGGCTTACGCCCAGCTTCCTTCCGCTTGCAGCAGAATACCTTCACGGCCTCGCGCTTCACGAGTTTGTATCATAGCCAACAGCCTCAATATCAGTAGCTGCCCACACGATAAAATCCCTCAAGTTGATGTGATTGTATTTTATGTTTTTACTGATTTTGATGAACCAGGCGGGCTATAAGGTTCTGTAAACAAATTTCAGAATAACCTCCTATATTTGTATGGTTAGATAAAATCATAAAAAAATTTAATTCTAGTACGAAAATCTCAAAACAAATAGTTACTTTCGGACAGAAACGACCGGTTGTTGAATTTTTTGGTAACAAACTCGTCCGAGCGACTTGAGAAACCAACGTGTGTACCAAATTTGGATCAAATCGGACGTAAAACGCGACCATTACAGTGCGAACACATATATTTATATACCGGGTGTCCCACAGAGAGGTCCCTATTTTTGAATTAATATACAGGGTGGTTATAAATTATTGTACACATTTTAAGATTGAA
Organism: Philaenus spumarius; assembly: GCA_018207615.1. Taxonomy (NCBI): domain Eukaryota; kingdom Metazoa; phylum Arthropoda; class Insecta; order Hemiptera; family Aphrophoridae; genus Philaenus; species Philaenus spumarius. The sequence continues at coordinate 27,756 of JAGFPH010002705.1, read as the reverse complement.
TAAATAAATAACCAATCGACTTAAAAACATGGAAATTGTTTTATTAAATAGCAAATTTAAAACAGTTTTATTACCAATGAAGGACAAAAAGATTACTGTTACTCATACTTTTACAAGGAAACTAAACTAATTCCACGTGCTCTCCGAGGTTTGCACGCAAAGTTTGTAGTCTAAATTCAACCTCACACCATGTGTTTCTGAGCATTGCTGGAGTTATGCTTCCAATAACCTCTCGAACTCTATTCTTGAGTTCCTCAATATCTTGAACTTTTTTGGCGAAGACTGTCCTTGACATAGCCCCACAAAAAAAAGTCTAAGGGTGTAATGTCTGGGGAACGTGGAGGCCAAGGAATTGGACCATCCCGTCCAATCCAACGACCAGGAAACGTGTTATTTAGGTAGTCACGTACTATCTTACCCCAGTGTGGAGGGGCACCATCTTGCTGCCAGTAAACATTTGGTTGTCTATGCTCAATTTGCGGTATTGCAAAAAGTTCAAGCATGTCGAGGTATACCTCTTTAGTGACTGTCGGTTCTGCGAAGAAAAAGGGTCCTATCACTTCATCTATAGCCAATGCACACCAAACGTTTATTTTAGGGCTGTCTCTTTCTTGTTCTCGAACATTATGAGGATTTTCAGTACCCCAAATCCTACAATTGTGTCTATTCACCTTACCAGAAACATGAAAGGTTGCTTCATCAGAAAAAATTACTTGTTTCAAGAAATTGCTTTCTCCAATGTTTATTGTTTGTTCTTCGAGGTCAAGTAATCTAACAGCAAAATCGTAGCGTCGAGGTTTATCGTTAGGTTTTAGTTCATGTAATAACTGAATTTTGTATGGATGGAGCTTAAGGTGTTTGTGCAAAATTTTTAAGACTGTTGATCGAGGTAATCCTAATTCCAAACTTGCACGCCGAGTAGACTTACCAGGGCTCCTCGTAAACAATTCTCTTACTTGATCAACAATAGCTTCAGAAACTGGAGGTCTACCAGCACCTTTTCTATGTTGGACACTTCCCGTCTGTTCAAACTGCCTATACCAGCGTTTTATAGAATTGTTACTCGGAGGATTGCGGCCATACTCTAAACGAAACCTTCTTTGAACAGTTATTACAGATCTGCTTTCATTAAACCAAAGAACACACCTTGCTTTTTCTTGCACACTAGCCATTTTGATACTGAGGTTTGTTTAGTGTTTGTTTAGTCAACTGTAATTAACAGCTGGTGTGGAAAGATCCATTGTTGACCAGCTGACTATGTCACAACACAAGTCATTAAGAAGAATCATACCTTACACCCACAGTTTAAGTGACATTTTTACTTTCTTTTTATAACTACTTTTTATAATTATTGTAATGTGTACAATAATTATTAATTTTCAGTCAGTATATAAAACTGTTTTAAATTTGCAATTTAATAAAACAATTCCCATGTTTTTAAGTCGATTGGTTATTTATTTATTCAATCTTAAAATGTGTACAATAATTTATAACCACCCTGTATTAGATGCACCGAACACTCTACAAACCTGAAACTCAACAGTCCTAACATACACATATGTAAAAGAAATACACCTGAGTATCAGTTAATTCTGACACATTAGGACAAAATGGCGGTAAATCAAAGAAATAGTACTTTTCGTTAAAATAGTTTTATTTGCTTAAGTGTTACAACATAATTATTGAATTTTAACGATGTTACTAAGCACTAAACAACGTTAGGGAATTAAAGATATAAGTAACTCATAAATAAATTAAATCTATTTGATCCATAAACCTTATTCAAACTGATGTCCATCGATCGCAATGCACTGATGACAACGAAATAGAAAACAGTCATACGCTTTGCTGAACAACTCTCGAGGTATCAACAACAGTTCCTCTTCGATCAAACTCATTAGTTCATAGTCTGTCACAATGTTATGACAATAAAACTTCTCCTTCAAAAAGCCCCACAGAAAAACGTCACAAACAGTCAAGTCTGGAGACCTTGGGAGGCCAGTCCATGAAGCTGCTGCCACGACCTATCCAACGGTTAGGAAGATGTTGGTCCAAAACTGCTTTGGCCACATTAGCATAATGCGGAGGAGCTCCATCCTGTTGGAAAAAAAAAGTCTTTCATCTCAGGCTGAGAAAGATGAGGAACTATGTGATTGCTTAAAACTGATGCATACCTTTCTCCAGTCATTGCTTGTCGGGATATGCCATACGACAAAACACCATCCTTGGTAACAGCAGCCCAAACTGTTATACCTGTTGATTTTAATTTCTCTTCTTGTAAGATATGTGGATTTTTTGTGTTATAGTAATGACAATTATGCCTGTTTACAGTTCCTGTTCGATAAAATGTCGCTTCATCTGAAAACACGATTCCTTCATGCCATTTGCTATCTACGGCAGTCTTTTCAATTATTTTCTAACAAAATTCCAATCGTCTGTCAGGATCATCTTCAAGCAGTCCGTGAACTAAATGAGTTTTACAATGTTTGATTATGTTCTTTTTGGCATACCTTTGGACAGATGACTTCGGTATCCCTGTAGCAGATTCCACCTTTCTTACTGAATTAGGCGTATTTGGAGATTCCATGAAAGCAGCACATACGATTTCTTCATTTTCTATGTTGGAGGATCTATGGTATTTTTTTTGTATTGACCCCGTTTCTAGTAGGATAGTCTTCCACTTACGAATAGATTTCCTTGACGGTGGAACTACACCTGGGTACCTTTCCCTAAAACACCTTATTGCTTCATAATCATTTTCAAAGGCAATAGCCCAGGAACAACATTTCACTTTTTGCTCAGTTGAAAACGGCATGGTACATAAGATACTTTACAATGCAACTTAATAACAAATGCCAATGTTTATTACCAAATATGTTCATTGTTGTGGATACACGCAGTCAGCTGATAGATTTAAAATAGTCTAAACAGCTGTAGCTGTTCCTATTCTAAATAAAAGTAGGTTTACCCTTAAAATACGATTGCTGATTTTGTTGTTTTTTTGTTTTTCCGCCATTTTGTTTGGAATTAATATCAGTCAGAATTAACTGATACTCAGGGGTATTTCTTTTACATATGTGTTAGTCACGACTGTAGAATTTCAAGTCTGTAGCGCGCTTTATACGTCTGTCATATCAATTCAAAAATAGGGACCTCTTCGTGGGACACCCGGTACATATGTATATACAAATTTTAATGACACCTCAAAAAGTGTTCTTGGGACTATGATAATTGCTTTTTGACCCCTCCCGACCTTAGGAAGGTAAGAGTCACTGCAATAGCTCATCTTTCCTATGGAAATTCGGTAAACAATTCGTATAAACATAGGTCCGGAAATGCTTCGATAGGGAATAACAGCTGGTGAAACATTTCGCCCTAGTTTCAGATTCCCCGCAGATACGAAGCCCTATTTAAATATGCTTGGCGTTAATTAAGGTGAAAAATACATTTATTTTATGTAAAATGAACAGACAAATTGAATAAAATAGGCGCCAGATCTGAAACTGCAGCAATATTTGATATATCTGGCACAAAACGCAAATTTCGGTCTCAAAAAATATGTCTTTTAAGGTATTTAGTACATTAACGTTGTTAAATTGGTATAAACCTATCAACTTACTAAGCACAGCTTTTAGAGAATTTAATTCTGAAGATAGTCATGCAAAATACAGTAACTCAACAAAAACAAACACAATAATACAGTAGACAGTAAATCGTAAGATTTGTAGCATTTTTAATTTATTCAACAACCCGCTTTAAACAAAACTAGGGGAGACCCCTGCGTGCTCCGCACGCCAACCCCCACCCCCCAACTTCCTGTTGGAACCCCGTGTGCGCCGTTGGAACCCGTTGTATACTGTATAGGTTATACTCAATTAGGTTATCAGCTGTTTAGAACCAATAACTTCCTAGTTTTAGTTGTAGCATACTGATGCGATTTTAAAACTCTGAATATAACCAAAACGAAAGTGTAAGTAAAATATTTATAACAAAAATAAAAAGCCTTTAGTTCAATTACACAGCAACAAATCAGACCTAAAACACACCAACAATAACATAACCTAAATCAAATCATCTGTTGACATTTGGGTAAGTTTAAAATAAACAACTTATTTATTAGAAAATCAATTAGTTTATCAGCTGTTTAAAATCAAATTACAGTATTTCCTATTTAGCCTAGTTGTAGCATAGGCTACTGATGCATTTTTAAAACTCGGAATAAAACTAAAATAAAAGTGTAAATCAAATATTTAGCTTCACAGTGACTTAGAACTGGAAATTATCTTTTAAACAAAAAAGAATCAGCAAAATCGGTTAAGTATTAACTTCAGGAAGTTAGTGAACTAAAATCAGGATTTTTTTTAAATATATAGATTATCAATATTCCAAAGTTGCGTTTAGTGAATTTAAGTTGTGCTCTCCTTCTTCCACTTGTTCAATAGCTATTAAGGTATTTTTACACTATTGTCATGTAAACAATGAATTATTAACAAATTTGACTTAAAATAAAGTAATCCATTTTGGAGGGGAGTAAAAATGTATAAACTCAACTTATAAAATAACAAATTGTGGAACATACTAAAAATGTAAAAATTTTACTTTAAAATAATTCGACTGCGCAGGTGAACTGCTGAAGTAAGTTGAACGAATTTCAGAAATTAAATTTGTACATTTTAGTGCTTCCCCAAACTATTTGGGAAATTGGACTACCCATGAAGACTCTGAAGTCTATGGTCTTTTTTAGAAGAGGACCGCCACTCTTAAAAAATGTTGTATAGAGTCAGGGTAACAACAAACTAACGAAACTATTAACTAGTATATATATTGAAGTAAAGTAGTACATATTACTTAATTGTTTAATCTTCTGGAGGCCAGTACAAATTCATGTCCTGCCATAATGCTTCAAAAAAATTGTCGTAGTTGTTTCTGCGGAACATATATAAATTCACAGAGATATGTGGTCCTTTTTACTTTCTCACTATACTATAGTGTAGAGAAAGTATAGTGATCGCAAAAAAAATCGATGTTGAGATTTTTGTGGAAATATCCGTTTTGGGACCCCCTGAGTACACAAAACTGTTTTTTACAAAATGTCTGTCTGTATGTATGTCTGTATGTATGTATGTCTGTATGTATGTATGTCTGTATGTATACAAAGCTAGAGAGAAAACTATTCGATCGATTTCAACCAAATTTGCACCAGACATGTCAAGTAGTCCTGTATAGATTCACGAAAAAGCGTTTTGAAAAATTTTGAAAAACAACAACCCTTTTTGGTCAAAAAAACCTCCAAAAAATCAGTTATTATTTTTTTATAAAAAAACGGCTAACGATTTTGATAAAATTTGGCTTATTTGTAGCCTTTAATGTGCCCTACCATATGCAAAAACCCGCATCTTTCTAAAAATTCTCGTTTAGCTAATAATAATAATAACAACTGATTTTTGGGGTTTTTTGGCCATAAAGGGGGTTATTTTTCAAAACCTTTTTACGTGCATCTATAAAGACCTAATTGACGTGTTTGGTGCAAATTTGTTCGAAATCGATCGAATAGTTTTCTCTGTAGATAATAATAATAATAATATTTATTAGTCAATCTCCAACTTTAAAACTAGAGAGAAAACTATTAGATCGATTTCAACCAAATTTGCACCAGACATGTCCAGTAGGCTTGTATAGATGCACGAAAAAGGGGTTTGAACATTTTTTAAAAACAACCCCTTTTTGGCCAAACAACCCCCAAAAAATCAATTATTATTTTTTATAAAAAAAACGGCTCTAAAGATTTTGATAAAATTTGGTTTATTTGTAGCCTTTAATGTGCCCTACCATATGCAAAAACCCGCATATTTCTAAAAATTCTCGTTTAGCTAATAATAATAATAATAACTGATTTTTGGGGTTTTTTTGGCCATAAAGGGGGTTGTTTTTCAAACTTTTTCAAACCCTTTTTACGTGCATCTATAAAGACCTAATTGACGTGTTTGGTGGAAATTTGTTCGAAATCGATCGAACAGTTTTCTCTTTAGATAATAATAATAATATTTATTAGTTAATCTCCAACTTTAATAAAAAAAAACTCTCCTACCCCACCCTAAACGTCACAGTGAATCTGTTTAGTAATTTAAATATGTTTGTGAGAAAGTATGTGCCAGTTCCTGGTACCGTTTATTTAATCATAATATATAAGTTAGTAACATCAATTAAGATATTTTATATAACAGAAATGCGAGTATTAAAAAATAAAATAGCCTGAAGTTCTAACTTAAAGTCTTTTTCACAGTATATTTACCCATGGTGTTTACCTGCATTCAACATTCATGGCGGTACTCTTCTTAAAAAGACCCGCCGCCTACGTGTACGAAATATTTAGTAGAAATTGTTTGCAGCTCAGCCTCCAGCTCCGGCTCACGAGCTGCTTCGTTTCGCTCGCAGCGGAAAACTTGTTTTGCAAGTTTGCACCTCGACCTTCGTGGACAAACTCTCTTCATGAGTTTGAATCCCGGCCGACGGCCTCGGATCAGAAGCTGCCCCTATGGTAGAATCCCCCACGTGAATTTGAACGGGGTACTTTTCCGTTTGATTGATTTTTCTGACTAACGAACTCGTACAAACGACTTGGAAAACCAACTTACCAATTTTGGACCAAATCCGGCCGTTAGAGTATATGTGTAGAACATTTAATGTCACCCCAAAACGTACTCTGGGGACCATGATCGATGCTCTTTGACCACTCCCGAACTTAGGTCCCTTATGAGTAACTGCAATAGCTCATATTTCCTATGGAAGTCGTGTAGAGTAAGAACAAAGAATGTTCTCGTTAAACGTTTACTTTTTATAGGTTTAATTGTTAACTTCCCGCTAAGAAAATAGAAAATTTTCTAAAACCGGGAAGTTATTGGTTTCAACCCGTTTTTCGAAAATAAGTATTCATCAGATCTCGACGTTTTGAGGTCCTAGGAATCTTCCCTGACCACTCCCGAGAGGGTGTCACCCTGTCTGTATGTATGTGTGTGTGTATGTAAGTATGTGACCCGCTTAAAACTTTTGAACGGCTTAACCGATTGGATCCTACCGAACGGCTTTCTAAAGAGTTCCATCAAACTTAGATTTGCTGAAAATTTCAACTAATTCGGACCGGAAGGTTCTGAGAAATTTCGAAAAAACTAAGAAATAAAAAATTTTCAAATCAGGTTTTTTTGGAATAACTTTTAAACTGCTTTACCGATCAATTCCAAAATCGAATCAGCTTTTAACCTTGAAAAGCGACGTCGATCGCTACCAGTCCGGTCAAAATCGGTTAATTCGTTCTTGAGATATCGTGAACGAAAGAAAATAAAAAAAGTGTTTTTTCTCAATTTCTCCGAAATTTTTCATCTGAAAAAATTTTGTTGTCGATTGTTTCAATGGACTCGAAAAACTGCATCGATTGCCTCAAATCGCATAAAAATCGGTTGATTCATTCGCGAGATATCTTGAACGAAAGAAAATTTAAAAAAAAGTGTTTTTCCTCAATTTCTCCGAAACTTTTTATACAAATTTTTGTTGTTGATTCTTTCAATGGACTTAAAAAACTGCATCGATTGCCGCAAATCGCATAAAAATCGGTTGATTCATTCAAAAGTTATGGTAGTTCAAAATTTCCAAAAATAGTGTTTATCAAACTTTCATCATACTTTTGTAATTAAACTTAGCGGGAAGTTACAGGGATGGCCTTTAGGGTTAATCGTTTTCCAAATTTTTTTCTGTTTGTAATATTACGGGACCCCACACTTTTCTTTTTAATTGTGCCCTTCCGTCTTCAAAATGTCTCGCTTGACACGTAAAATACTTGTAACGATGACAGTAGTTCCATAGAGTTAAATGGCACTCAGGACAAAATCTTGTAAAGAGTTATGAAATCTAATTATTAAACACAAATCATTACCACAATCGGACAATTAATCTAGCATTTTGTTTTTGTTTTCAATTAATTACAACATTTTTATTCTAAAGAAATGTTTTTGTCGCACTATAAATCAGGGTTAAAAGCAGCTGTTTTATATTAATTACAAGTTGGCGGAAGGATCTCAGGTAATTAATTTGTACTCGATAAAGTTGCTCTCGCTAACAGAATATCGATCCTTGCAGGCTTAGCGTGGGCTAATTACTTACATGTGACCTACATCGAAAACTGCCGTCAACTTTAGACGGCAAAAACGATTATGGTATGTTTGCACATCCGCCATATTTTAAATGTTTACTCTTTGTATAGCCTAAATAAGAATAGATAAAATTATATAAAATATTTATACGGTTGCTGGTGTACTCCGGTTCGTCCGTGTTTTGCTTGTTAGCGAATTTCCATAGGAAAAATGAGCTATTGCAGTGGCCCTTATGGTGAGACCCAAGGTCGGGAGTAGCAAATGAGCACCGATCATGGTCCCCAGAACACGTTTTGGGGTGTCATTAAAATTCATATATATATATATGTATATATGTGTTCGCACTCTAGCGGTCGCATTTTAAGTCCGATTTGGTCCAAATTTGATACACGTGTTGGTTGTGTAAGTGGCTCGGACGAGTTCGTTAGCCAAAAAAATCCAACAACCGGAAGTAAGTTTTTTGACCGGAAGTAACAATTTTTTGAGATTTTTACTAAGAGAATGAATTTTTTTTAGAGTTTTTTCTAAAAATATAAATGTAAGTTGTTATTCTGCACATTTTGTTTTTTTACACGACCTTATAGCTCGCTTGGTTCCCCCAAAATCGATCAAAACGTTAAATACCATAGAAGTACCCGGTTCAAAGAAAATGTGGTGGATTCTACCGTGGGGCTGGCGTGCGAAGCACGCAATGCTTTGTGTGTTGAAAATACCCCTAATACGAGGTTTGGCGTGCGAAGCACGCAATGCATTGTGTATTGAAGACAATCCCAATATGTGGAATGGCGTGCGAAGCAC
>JAGFPH010002705.1:424-14482 GCA_018207615.1 Philaenus spumarius | reverse complement strand
AAATTTTACAAGTTGTAATAACTTACCAGCACAACTTTCCACAGAAATTTTTTTTCCTTACAATGTGCCAGTATAATGTAAAAATGTGAAACCGCTCTCTGCAATGTGTCTTGAGGAATTCCTTGGGTTTCCTGTACAATTCCTTTTCTGAGATCATCAATGTCCCGTGGTTTTGTTTTGCAAACTCTGTCTTGCCCAGTGGTGACAAATCAGCAGTAAGAATCCCTTCAATGAAGAATTGTTCAACTCGTCCTTCCATCACATCTAAACATACGTAGATATTTTGTAGGATGTTGTTCTAGCATTAAGTGAGGGTTGATATCACTCCACAGTTGCGAATTGTGTCTATTAACTTCTCCGTTATTCCGTTAAGCATACAAGTTACTTCTTCACTGAATACCATACCACGTAATGTAATTGTCCTGTTATCAACTTACAGTTACTCATCATTTCACCACAAAACTCTAGTCTGCAATCGAAGTCATCTTCGTACAACTCGTGAACAAGGTGAATTTTGTACGGTTTGTAGTTGTTTATGTAAAATCTCACACACGGACATCTGAGAAATCTGTAACTGTCTAGGACACAGAAGTAGTCCTACATGTGGGGTTCCAACAACGGACTGCAAACGTTCATACAATGTTCCTCATCTGTTGCTGGTCTTAGTCTTTCTTATCTTGGACGATTCTTATCAGAGCCTGTTTCTTCACGTTTTCAACGTCATAACTTGATATAGGGTGTCGATCGGGAAACGAACCATTGCATACATTTGTCACTTCATTGTAAGACCGAATTCGATCACCTTAACCAAGCATCCTTAACACTGTTGTAAGTTCCTGTTCACTTAACTCCATGACAAAGTAGAAGAGAGATGTTACACGGGTCAATACTGGCAAGAGACTGGTATAAGTATGAAAACTACTCAACCACTGATACAACGTAAGGCTCATCAGGAGTAAACAAATATTTCTGAGTTGGCCGCAACTCTCCAAGTGGCAGAGCTATACACTTACTAGCATTGAGTTTTTGTGCGTTTCATTCTTCCGCTAACAAATATAGGGAAGCTTCGTAAAGGCGGAAAATAGAGGGTTACAGACGTAATACTGACTTAAAACATACTGAAATGCGCATGCGTGACAATGTATGTGAGTATGTTAAATACAGCTTTCTCTCATACATTCAAAATTAACGGATATGTTATTTTTCTAGTATTTCTCCTCGAGCAACAAGTTGATGTGATAACCACCAGACTGCGCGGCCAAACACTCGAGTAGAAACAAAAAAGTACATTGACGTAAATGCTTCCACAATAAAGCAGATTTTTCCGTCATAAATTATAATATAAAAATGTATTGAAATTACTTTTATTTTAATGATAATTAAAGTTAGAATGTGGGAGTTTTTAACATTTTTTATGTTTGCTTTATTTAATAAGAAAAAAATAACAAACTTTGATTTTAAGTTAAGTCAAAGCATAAATTTAGTTAAAAACAAATTTAAAAAACTAAATGATATACACATTCGGACTGTCCTAACCTTTAAAATTAAATATTCAGAATCATTTTCTGATCATTATTACTTCAGTGATCTTGTTACGCTCTTAAGGGAGTTGAAATTCAAGATGGTGGTTGGGTCTGCCGAGCCTTAAGGACCAAAACACTTCAGACTGGTCAGAGTCCACTTGTGGAAGGAAGTTCTCCTAGTTAGCAGTTCCCAAGAATTACAATTCTTTTAACTGTTGTTATTTTTGGTATGGTTGAGATAGAGACCTGATTTAGGGATACTGACCAATTTTTCACTTTATTGTATGATTTTCCCTACTGAATTCGTACCCTCCTGTAGGCTACAAGAATCGAAATTAATAGGCCTAGACTAACGACTCTACCTACTTTACTAAAGTTTCAGATTCACTACAAAGAGAGGTAAACTATTTGGCAACCATCTCTTGCAGCACACAAATCTGTTGTGTTATAAGGTTTGCTGTATCTGATATTTCGACTGTTTATTAAACTCAGCAGCAACGTTAACAACTTTATAATACACTAGGAGCTCTGCCCCTGGACGCTTCGCTCGCAGTTGGAAAACTCTCTAAAGGCTCTCGCTAATCTTTGGCTCGTTTGTACCTGGGTGAACGAGCATCGTTCAGTATTTTTAACATCTGGATTGTATATTTAGTGACACATTAGTCGAATATTTAGTGACTTTAAAGGAGGTATAAAAAGAAGCCGTACCTATTCGCCTCCTAAGTGACTTGAAAGGTGGTATAAAAAGAAGTTCAGATTTTAAATTGTACGCGCATTTTTCAGACTTTATGCGCGTTTTTGAAGACATAAGACCTAGCGCATTCAATTCCTGACGTCAAATAACCCCTGTATTCAAATTTTCATCAAAATCGTTATAGCCGTTTTCGAGATCCGCGACATCTGTATCTACAAAGATACAAAGATAGATACAAGAATTGCTCATTTAAAGTAATAGGATTACTATCGTTAACCAAAAGACGTTACATTTTTTCTAAGTCGTGTTACTTGTTGGCATTAAAGTTTCCGGACATGACGTAATCCAGCCGGGAACTGCGTACACAAGACTATACTGAAGCTGTAAATGATAAGAGAGATAAGCAGGTGTTTAAAGTCTTAGACGTGGCTTCACGCTCTATCCATTAGTGTAACAACATTAGTCAAATAACAGTACATTGTGTGGAGTACTACTCTGAGTGCGACACTATTTATAAGCTCAATTTCGTCCAAACCAAAATCTTACAATAACTGCAGTATACGTGTATTCCTCATTTTAGCTAAATTCAATAGGATAGATGAGCTATTGTGGTGACTCTCATGTTGCGACCTAAGGTCAATAAGCACCGATCATGGTCCCCAGAACACTTTATGAGGTGTCATTAAACATTTCATAATATGTGTTCGCAAATTACCGGCCGCTTTTTACGTCCAATTTTGTCAAAATTTGGTACAAACGCTGGTTTTCGAAGACGTGGGAAGAGTTCGGTATACAAAAATCCGACAACTGGAAGCACGTTTTTTGACAGAAAATATAAATTTTTTTTAGATTTTCATACCAGAGTTCAACTTTTTTGGGGTTTTATCTAAAAAAAAATAAATACAGAACATTATTTCGTTCATTTTCTTACAAACCAAAATCGTACAATAAATACGGTATGAATGGATTCACTCTTATGGGAGTAGTAAATGAGCACCGATCATGGTCTCCAGAACACTTTATGAGGTGTCATTAACCATTTCATAATATGTGTTCGCAATCTACCGGCCGCTTTTTACGTCCAATTTTGTCAAGATTTGGTACAAACGCTGGTTTTCGAAGACGTGAGACGAGTTCGGTATACAAAAATCCGACAACTGGAAGCACGTTTTTTGACAGAAAATATAAATTTTTTTTAGATTTTCATACCAGAGTTCAACTTTTTTGGAGTTTCATCTAAAAAAAAAATAAATACAGAACATTATTCCGCTCATTTTCTTACAAACCAAAATCGTGCAATACCTACAGTATGGATGGATTCACTCTTATGGTGAGACCTAAGGTCGGGAGTGGTAAATGAGCATCGATCATGGTCCCCAGAACATGTTTTGGGTTGTCATAAAATGTATATATATATATTGTTACATATTACATATAAAACAGCTGATTTGAATTAAAAAATTGAACATATTTTTTAGGTCAGGCCTACAATGAATCTAAACACGTTTATTTGCAACCAATTGGTCTAATTTAAAATCAGGTGTTTTACAATTTTATTGTTAACAACTATCAGTTTTTTTTTTCTTTTTCTTCTAAAAACAAACAAAAGGTTTACTGTATTATCTATAGGCCTATAGGTTTACAAAATCTAAATATGTGTAGTATATTCTTAAAAACCATTTTGCAACTCGATTACTTAAGTCAATGTAATGAAATGGAATAACTACCATTTAAATTAAATCCACTAGGTTATTTTAATTTAATTCAATAATTTAATAGTTTCAGTTTATTATAATTTTAAATAAACGGTACCAGGAACTGGCACATACTTTCTCACAAACATATTTAAATTATTAAACAGATTCACGGTGACTTGTAGGGTGGGGTAGGAGAGGTGATTTTGTATTAAAGTTGTTTTCCCATAAAAATGCATAAATAACGGAAAAACCAACTTTTCTCAAAAACGGCTCAAACGATTTTGATTAAAATTTTTCAGTTTATAGTACTTTAGGTCCCTAATAAACTATAAAATTTTAATCAAAATCGTTAGAGCCGTTTTTGAGAAAAGTAGATTTTTCCGTTATTTTAAGGGTTTTTATGGGAAAATTACCCTTAAAAATAAAAAATTCACAAAAATGAAAAAAATGCCTGGAGATACCGTAGATTAGTACCTCCATACCAAATTTCATCAAAATCGGAAGACTGGTTTAGGCTCTAGGTCTGATAACATCCACACAGACACACAGACACACAGACACACATACAGACACACACAGACATCACTCCGAAAACCACTTTTTTAGGTTCAGGAGGGCCCAAAACGGATATTTCCATCAAAAACTCAAACTCGAAAATTTTGACGAATACAATACTTTTTCCATATACTATGGTATAGGGGGGAGGAAGTAAAAATGTACATGTTTTATGTCATAGTTTTTGTGCAAAAAGGAAAACATTCGAATTGGTGAATTCTGGTGAGACCGTTTGGGATTGAATTTTGACATAGGTAAAGTGTGTATTTAGTATTTAGAATTGCTGTCATATGCGTTTAAAAATTTTAGCTTCAATTAATTCAGTTGTTTCAGTCTCGAAACAGAATAGCTAAAACTTGTGCTTCCCAAATAAGATAAAATTCTGTGCACCATTACTCGACTTGTGTATTACTCGATGAGAACTGATTATTAATAATGAGTCCAATAAAGAAGAGATAAGAACCTAACTAAAGATTGATATTTACACTGTGCGCTAATAGGGCTATAAATCACTCGGCAGATTGTGCTTGGTAATTTGATCCTACAATAAGGAAAAGATATAGTAAAGTAATTTGTATAATGTCCGCTAGATGACTCTGGTTGCAAGATTGGGCGGACCTGTTGTGGGGACCGTGTGGGCGATATGGCAGAGAGGTCTTGTGGTGAGGTGTGGAATCAATTACGTGGTTGAGAAAATGTCCAGGTTTTTATTTCCGATGGCGAGACTCCTGGCCTGGGTGCTTCTCATGCCTGTGCTCGTTTCCTTCGTACATGCTGTGAAAGAATTTCGGGTGGAAAGTTTGACTTATAATAAACAATTTATAATGATACAATAAAACCGTGCACGTGATTTAGTTTCATAACTTTTAAAGTCCTTTACCCAAATTATATTTGTCAAACGAATCAAAAATGTTGATATTTTATTAGTTACTTTAGACTCTGATGGAATCATCCAAGTCTTTGTCTAGGTAATAGTATGTTCTTCGAAATTTTGAAACTAATTAGTTTACTACTCAATTGACAACCCTACTTTGAATTGAATATTTCATCCACTAAAAATCATCCAATCGCAATAAAACCGTTGGACATGATTTAAACTAAAATTTTTGTATTTACAAATTATCATACTGTATTTTGAAATAAAAAAAAAAAATTATAATATAATAATTATAATATTATAATTATATTAAGTATGCGAAAAATAGTGATCATTATAATGTAAGCAGTATTTATTTAGTGACTAATTATTTTGAGTGAAATAATAATTATAATATTATAATATCGTATTATTATATACTACGTATCGCCTATTCCCTCTCCACGCTCTTACTTGTATCTACGCAAAACGTTCGTGACGCGAGATTTCAGAAACATAGTCAAGCGAAAGTGTCCAACGGGCCAATAGAAGTTATAACTTCAAAAATGTTTTTTTTGAAAAGTAGTTACAAAAAACAACAAAGATTGCTTCGTCTACAAATGATTTTAAAACAATACAAACGGTATTTACATTGTAATTAAAATATAATGAGCTTTACAAATGTATTTTACCAACAGATCTCGTTGTTAGAGATGTGTGGTATTTTCTATAACTGGTATTTTTACCGTTATCAACAAGTAACCGTTATGAATAACGGAATTTTTAATTCTGAATTCGGATTGATAGAACAGTTTATTATATTTTATAGAAGAAAAAAGTATTTTTAGAAGTTTGTTTCAACCTTAAATAATAACTAATATTAAAATAATAATTTCAATTTATAATTTCGTTTTAAAATGTAGTCTAATTCATTATTTGCTAATTTACAATTTAAATAAAATGTAATATTTAAATGTAGCCCGCTAGTAAAACTTTGTTAATGTAGCCTAAAAATCAGTGCTTAGGTGTTTTCCAGAAATGGAAAAACGTTTCAAATATTTAAAAAATCTCAATATACAAATTATTAGTTATGTCACTAAAACGTTCCTAGTTTTATCAATGAATACTTTTAACATTTAAGTATTCATTGGTTTTATAGTAAAACACGTATAACTGCTTTGTTAGAAAAGTTTAAAGGTAAATAAACAGTTAAAGGTATTGAAAACAGTTAACAAATCTTCAGTAAGAACAAGAACGTCGAACATAGAAGGCCTGTGAGGATTCCGAAATAACAGTTATAAAGTAACATTTTAACCCCTACAACCGTAGTTACACAATAACGCTTGTGTTTTCCCTGCTTCTCCAGTTCATAAAACTTGATAAAAACCAAAGAATTCCAACTGTTTACAAAACGTCGAATCCGTGTGTACAAACAATAGCACGCTCGTCAGCGCATGAATGAATATGATTGTCAACCAAGAACAATACCGGTGCGCGAAACATCAGTAGCGGGAAATTGCGCCTGCCGCATTACCAATTAGGCAGGTTGATAAAACAGCTGGGCCGAGATTTGGCAACACCGCCTTGTGTGTTATGCCGCGTGGTGTTCAAGTTTAGTCTTCGCCGTACTGTTGGTGCGGCATGTTGTGTAGAGAATGCGCTGGTGCTGGCAGTGGGCGGGATACGTGATCGCTTTCAAAACTTCATTTGTAAATTTATCTCGAACGTGTTAATTGCAAACGAGTCGAGTGTGCCTTCCAGGAAGTTATCGTTGTGCTTGTGAGCGTTATGATAATTTGAGTGTTTAAACAACAAAAATGGAATACGGAGTGTCGTAAACAATGGTTATAGTGAACGATGTTAAACAGGTAAGCGTAAAATGTAAATAAAAAATAACAGCAGTGCTTTTAAATTTAAAATAGTATTTGAACTGCTTCAGGTCAAAACTTATATTGATTTCTAACCTGAAAATTGTAAAAAACTAAACCTCTGCATTGTTATGAAACAAGAAAATATTTAGTAGGCTCACAACAATATTTAAATTGCAAAGAATTAAATTTCAAGTAATTTTTATTTATAAAAACAACAGTGCCTTTAAAATTAACCAAAATATTATTTGAAGTGCTTCACGTCAACATTTAGATTGATTTCTAACCTAAAAATTGTCTCAAGCTAAACCACGAAAATATTTAGTAGCCTCACAACACAAGTAATTTGTATTTTTTGTTTAAACAGTAAACTTAAACGTCAGCAGTAAACTTGTTAGTCAAACAAAGTTAATTACACAATTGAAATAAGCCTTGTCATTCTATCCACTGTCATAATTAATAGGCCTAACCTTTTTTTTACTCAAAACGTCAAACTCGATTTATTGAATGACAGGTTTGACCTTCAATACACATTGCCAAGCATTGCTTATTGTACGTTTGAAAACTTTCAAAACACGCTCAATTGTTTTACAAGGAAACATTTTAAAATATTATTTTGTTAAACATAAATTTACGCTACTTTACTCTCTAAACTTATGAACATTGTTTTATTTGTAAATTATGTTGTATTTTATGTGACCTTGTACATAGTTAATTAGGTTAGTAAAACTTAGTAATTAATGAACCTCCTGTTTGCAAAAGCGTTTCCTGTTTTAACAGCATACCTCCTTCGTTAATTTGGTTTTAGAAATTATGTAATCGGAAATTTTGTCAAGGCCGCGTTAATTAGTTGCTTGGTTTACTAAAACGATTTGTAAATACTTACAGTGTGTTCAAAAAGTCCCTTAATTTTTTTCTGTTGTTCAAGGAGTTGAACTTATTGAACATTTCTAGAAAATTGTATATTTGTAAAAGGGCTGTTTTACGTCTGTATTTAGTTTTTACCTCTGAGGTTATATAGTAATTATGGTTTAAATTGACTTAGTTATACATTATTTTCTCTTTGAACCCAGTGTGAGTGTGTTTTTAATGATTAGTGCTTGCCAACTTTTGAAAAAATAAACAAATTTTAATGCGAAATTGTTTAAATTTCATTATTATGGTTATTGAACGCATTACGAAAGATATTATTTATTTTTCTACTTTCATGCTAATTAGTATAATTAAAATATAACACTTGAAAATACTGAATCCAATCAGAATCTCACCCCATCGCAGATCGGTTTTCCGGTACTTATTGTTATATATTCTTCATTAAGTCCATTATTTAACCCCTTCATTGCTTTTTTTTTACTGAAAATAAGTTCGTGTTAGTATTGCATAACAGGACAGATTTCTTTAAATACTTTTACATATCTGACCCTCTATGATTTTTGGGGGCTTGGGAGGGAATGGGTTAGCAATTTCAAATGTAAAGGTAGATCGTATAATACACCACTAGGCCTACATTGTAAAGTTTATTAAAATAGAATCAGAATGGCGCTAACTAGAGCGTAATATATCTTGCTTCGTTTCAAAATTTTGGGACAAAGTTCTTTAAAAATTATATTTTTATTGTAACATCAGAGCAGGTTATTAATTTGTTAATATTAGGAATAAGTAAGTTGTATGTTGAGATTAAATGTAACACATTTTTGAAAAAGGAAACTGTAAATATATATAGTACGGTAACAGTAATTGTTTCTGCGTTTCCATGTGTACTTGAAAAATTGTTAGAAAATAGTGAATAATCTTGCGGCCCCGGATTATGGACTGTTTCGCTCGCAGCGGACAAACTCGGCCTCAGATCAGAAGCTGCCCCCATGGTAAAATCACTCCTCGTGGATTTGAACCGGGTAATTTTATGGTATTTTAGATTTTGATAAATTCTGGAGGAACCAGACAGCTTTAAGGTCTTGTCAAAAAACGTAATGAGCTGAAAAATCTGCAATATTTATTTGTTTAAATAAAACCCCCAAAAATTGTCATTCCAGTACAAAAAACCTCAAATCATTTTTACTTCCATTAAAAACGTGCTTCTGGTTGTTGGATTTGTTTTGGCTAGTGAACTCGTCCGAGTGACTTAGAAAACCAACCTGTGTACGTGTAAAAAATTTGGACCAAATCGGACGTAAAATGCAGCTGTTAGATTTCGAGTGCATACAGTATATGTATATAATTGTTATAATGACACTTCAAAACGTGTTCTGGGGACCATGATCGGTGCTCATTGACCACTCACCACTGCAATAGCTCTCTTTCGTATGGAAATTCGGTAAAAATAAAAATCATTTTGGTTTAGTACTAAAATAGAATAGAACTATCTCCTGAAAGCAAATTTTATTTCTATTTTCTATACTACTAGCTGACCCGTACGGCGTTGCCCGTGGTGGTTGGTATTTTCAGTCTTTTTAACGTAATTGTATTCTTTTTCAGTGTTCAGTCAGTGAGTGGTATTTGGCTTTTATATATATAGATCTTAAATAATAAAAGCACTATTGTCATAAAAATAAAAGATCTGAAATTATGATTTTAGTAACTTTGATCCCACCAAACCCATCCTAAAATTTCGAATTTTTTCAAACC
This sequence comes from Philaenus spumarius, assembly GCA_018207615.1. NCBI lineage: Eukaryota > Metazoa > Arthropoda > Insecta > Hemiptera > Aphrophoridae > Philaenus > Philaenus spumarius. The sequence continues at coordinate 4,664 of JAGFPH010002705.1, read as the reverse complement.
CTTTCTTAGTGAGCACCTATGGCCCTAGAGGAAGCTACATACCAAATTTCATTCCAATCCGTTCGGTAGTTTTTGAGAAATCGTGATGAGTGAGTCAGTGGGTTTTGGCTTTTATATATATATAGATTTTATTTTAATATTGCCCCTTATACATCGAAAACAGTCGTGTTTTGTGTTTGAGCATAACAGTAAATAGTGCGAATCCACCGTGCCAAATTCAACCACCAATAACGCTTAACGATTTCACTTTCAGAAAAGATACAATTTCATCAGTAATATTACGAAACTATTTCAAACGCTGCCGTGGAGTTTACCTCCCGGAAAGGATTTGCGCCCAAAATGGACGGTTTTGTCAGCAATATCGCCAAGTCCAAACTATTTGCCGAATCGTGCCATTTGGCAACAGCGATTTCTATTTCCGTCACCGCGCATATTTTACAACCCACATCCGCACAAGTGTTTTAGTCCTTTAAGGAATTCCTTGTTTACAGTTTTCTTCCCGCATCCTATCAACTGTTTATGACGGCTCCCTATCGTCATACTAAGGTTAATATCCTCGGGGTTTCTTCAGCCTAGTTACTGACTTAAGATGGTTATCCCGAACATACATTCTTTTTATATAAAGATTAAACTAACGATTACACGGGATTGAATGGCTATGTCGTTTCAACTCACTAGAGGCGCCACCGTACTACGAAGCCATGATTCAAAGGGTTTGATCGAATGAAATTTTGAAACGTTCCTGAAATTGTATTTTAAACTAGGAAATATGAAAATGATAGATAACTTTTATCATTATATTAAATCGATCTTATATTCATTTTTGTAGTATCGATTGTTTTAATTGTAAACCTTTAGTTATCATTTAACTATTCACTAAATTGTATATTCATTAAAAATCTTACGGTGAAAATTTTATATTTTCTGACAAAATAGAAACACAAAAAAAGTCTTCTTGCGAAAACCAACCACGCACAAATGATTTGATATCGTCGACGGTGGAAAGTGAAAACAAGAATGAAAATCAACGAGAGGTTTAATCACTTTCTACAAATCTTATCGACATATCTAAGGCATTTGGCTGTATTGCACATGAAATACTCTGTACTAAGCTTGAGTTTTATGGTTTAGGTGGTAGGTAATATAATCTGGTAAGATCATATCTTACAGACAGAAATCAAACAGTATCGGTCAATAACTGCATCTGTAAGTGCATGGGTGTTATAGCAGTGGTTCCTCAAGGTTCTGCCCTGGAGCCTCTATTATTTTTGATTTTATAAACGATTTTCACAGCACCATTCCATCATTTTCCGTTTTGTTTGCAGATGACACAACTCTGCTTGGTTCACACAATGAACCTGTAAATGCTGTAGAGCTTGAAAACTCTATGGAACTTGCAAAGATTTGGTTTTCTGTAAATAATCTTAAAGTTAATGAAGAGAAGACTGAACTTACAGGCTAATCTTCTCGCTTAATCACACTCTGTTGGAAAAGGAAACAATCAAGACAGTGAAATTATTGGGCACGGCATTCATTTAGACAGTAGGAGTCTCAACTATCAAATCTTTGCTTACGATTATCTAGGGCAATTTATCTTTTAAGAAAATGAATGGGGCCTGTTTGGGGGGACCCTGTAACAGCCGCCTGTTAAGTCCAATTTTGTTAAAATTTTGGATTTTTCATACTACATTGAAATTTATTTTGGGTTTGATCTAAGAACATAAATATAGGCGATTATTTTGCACGTTTTGTTTCTGTACACGACCTCAAAGCTCATCTGGTTCGACCAAAATCGATCAAAACGTAAAATACTATGAAAGTACGCGGTTTAAATAAACGAGGGGGAGTTTACTCGCGAAGCGAAGCAGTCCAAATTCCTAAGCCGTAAGGTCGAGGTTCAAACTCGCAAAGCGATTTTTAGCGAATTTCCATAGGAAAAATGAGCTATTGCAGTGGCCCTTATGGTGAGACCCAAGGTCGGGAGTAGCAAATGAGCACCGATCATGGTCCCCAGAACACGTTTTGGGGTGTCATTAAAATTCATATATATATAAGTATATATATATGTATATATATATATATATATATATATATATATATATATGCACGATTTTGGTGCTGTTTGACTGCCATACATGGGGAAAAACGTATGCTATATGGCTGCCAGGCCATTTAGCAGCCACATACGGCAGCCAGATCGCCGAACCTCTATTTCATGCTTATAACATTAAAACAGACCTAAGTTTTAAGTTTCAGAAGGCCGCCAAATTAGTCATAGTTTTGATTATTTGTATATCATTAGTTCACGAAAGTTAAGTGAGGAGCGCTGCGGTTGTAGACTTATACGCGAATGTATATAAACTTTTCAAAACGATGAACCATTTGGCGACCGAGACTTGGCAACGCTGTGTCTGACGCAGTAGTTTCCTTTCCCCCCTATTCTTCCGGTGTCCCTTTCAGCTCGCTTGGACTTGTACTGACTCCAAACTGTCTTGTCAACAATAATCTCTATTTACAGAGTGTTTTAGAATTCATGTCAGATATGTTAGGGTGTTGTTCCTGGACTAAATAAAATATGTTAAAAATTTCCGAATACCAATAGTTACCCGTACAGCCACCATTTTGTTTTTTCACATAACAATTTTTAATTTGAAACGACTCTTTGCAATACATTTAAATTTTATTACATAGCTTTATGATACAAAAACCTAATCCCAGGAAAAACAATTACATCCTGGGGTTTACAATGTTTATTTTCAAAATAGCGGTCCTTTAAAATCTTTAAATAAAATACCGGAAAAAAGGTAAATCATACAAATTTTTTTAAAGAAAAACTTTTTTTAGAAAATTTAATTTTTAATCAGATGCCACTAAGAAAATCGGTTGTTATAAAAGTGAGATATGTTTGAATGTTTGTAGAAAAGGCAGCAAAATGGTATCCCAGTTTGCTGCCTTTTCTACCTAATGGAGTGATTAACAAATATTTTAGATGAAAAAAATTAGATGCAGGTTGTCCTAATTTCCAAACGATGTTCAGTAGGCTACATACAAAACATAAAACTTTTAACACTTACTGACAACAAAACTGTATGTTACATAGAGTACATTAGGTTAGTTTTACTACTTTCAGAAGTTAAAAAAGTTGTCTTTGTAGAATTGGAGCTTCAAGGAAGTTAACTTATAGTTTTTACTTGAATATAGTTTAATTTAACAAAATATAATATATTTTAAAGGGTTTATTTTTATACATTATAACTTTATATAACCGAACTGCTATCAAATAAACATTATTATTGTAGTTTTTCAAACAACATGAGCACAATCTAGGAACCAACAAATATCAAGTTTCATTTCAAGGTTTTATTTATTTATAATTCATCATTTTAATTACGGCTTGTTTTGGTTTTGAAGTCACACACACTAAGAGGTTAATCTATATAGATGCCGACAAAGAAGCACAAACAACGACGTTATCAATCTAGATAGAAATCTGATGACTAATTGTAATTGCAATGCGGGAACATAGTACGATAGACATGTTTATTCACAATGGTTTGAATAAAATTAAGATACGCATTGGGCTGAATAGTTTCGTAAAAGTTTATAGACCGTTGACGTTGATAGACAGAGTACCGCCAGTAGGCCTACCGGTATCAGCTGATCACACTTATTCCCTCTCTCTCTCACACACTGCTACTGACAACAGTCGTGCTGGTGTACAATAAAGCCTGCCCTGTACCATTGAAGAAACAACACTATGCCTGTACCCATCATAACATTTTACTAAAAACGAATGTCATCTATTTTATAGTGACACAGCTTGTTTTTAATAATCCAAACTTCTGTTAGGACAATTACACAAGGTATTAATTTAGCTGAAATAAAAAAACTGAGCTATTTTGCTTATGCTCCTGTACGGTTACAATTAAAAAAATGAGTTTTTTTACCTTCCATTTTTTGAAAAGTGGGTGTTTTTTTAATAAATATTTAGAGCTGGAGCGTTGCACAGGCATCGTAAGAAACTTGTACCTTCAAAATATCTGTTAAATTGTTTCCTTGGGCCGAAAGATACTGAGTGTAGTGTTTTGCAACCAAAATGTACCTCAAAGTACATAACCATCTCTGAAATTGTAATAATAGGCCTATAGTCTATATCTATACTTCTATACTAATATTATAAAGAGCTAAAATTTGTTTGTGAGTATGGTTGTTTGTTTGTTTGTATGAATTGTATGTAAGG
>JAGFPH010002704.1:129926-177458 GCA_018207615.1 Philaenus spumarius | reverse complement strand
AGGTTAGGTAAATCAAGCAATAGCGAAGCATTGCCGGGTCCACTAGTAAATATAATTGCTCAAAGTTATTACATTAAAGAAAATGCCCTACATATCTAATCTTATTAAACAAGCAATTCTTGTATATACATTTATATTGGGGCTCTCGCTAACGGCTCTAACGATTTGGATGAAAATTTGCATATAGGGGTTTTTTGACGTCAGGAATCGAATGCGCTAGGTCTTATGTCTGCAAAAATGCGCTAAGTAGCTCTTTTTGCCTATCTGAACTCTGAAATGTTTTTATAAACCACCTTTGACGTCACTAAGTATAAACATACTGAGCGATGCTCAGTCGCCCAGGTACTTTGATTTATAGTTTTTGATTAAACTTTTTAAAACACAAATTAGGTTGGAGAAAGCCGTGTTTTTCACCATTTGGTTTAGCCTATTTTAATACCACATACACGTTGGAAATGGCCTTAATTTTAAGTTTTTTGTCTAATTATTTGTAGCTTTATACACTCCAATGGTGGATTTTTAGAGCTTACTAACCTACGTGAAACACACAAAAAGAGCCTTTATACAGGAAAAAACTTGTTAGTGCTAATTTAGTGTAATAATTATGTTCTGGCAAAATGAAATACGATTTGACACATCAGCTGTTTCAACACTGCCTTCATTGTAAGGATTGGTCAATATTTATTTCAGTCCGGTTAACGTCTTCCACAGATTATTTTCTCGTAGACATAGGGCAATAATAACAGAAATAAAAAGTACTCGTGCTTCATACGATTACGTTCATTCCAATCTCTGAACACAGATGTATTGTATTGTCCTTGTCATCTACAAGTTATAAACCAAATGGGATTATCGAAGCCCTCCAACAGAGGTTAAATAAAGGCTCGTGTGGAAAATAGTGTTTGTTGAAGAGACCGGACTACGGCTTCTGGTTTAATGCACGTTGTTTCTATTCACTATCGTTCTATAAGAGATCAATATTTTATCTACAGCTTTTCTAAACATTTAAAATCCCATTCATCGAATAAAAGCCTGATTTTGTTTGCGTTTAGTGCGAAACAAGCTCGTAGTAATTGGAAAACATGTTCAATATAAAAGCTGGCTTGAAGTGCGATTGTTGAGGATGAATTTTGTTGTATTCGGAACAACAAATTATCTCTTCAGTTTTAAATTGGTAGAACGTGGGGTTATGTGATGACTAAATTGTCCCTTAAGGGTCTGCTGTAGTGGCGGCCATCTTGGATTTTTATCCCATAAGAGCAATGTTAAATTTCAAACAATTTATTTCGTTTATTTTTTATAATAAAATTGTTTGCAAGGTCTCATTTCAATTACAATACGCATCCGTTTTGCATTTTATATTAAAAAAAAAATGCTTTTCTTTTGTTATGTAATTGACATTTTGTAAGTACAAAGTTAGAATTTTTTTCCTAACACAATACAAAGTTATTGAAAAGTAATTTGCAAGCCGGATCCGAAATTTTATAAAGAATATTCAGTTTTTTTTTTTCAGCTCTTAATACAAAAAGTGGATTTATAAAATGGTTTGAAATGAGGCAATTTCAAAGCGCTCAGCCGCGAGAAATTGCACTGTTTAGATACGGTTATAGAGAGAAGCGCTTGCGTTTCCGGTTGCTTTCTCTTTTACTGGAACAGACCCAGCAAATGCAGGCCAGACCTACTTTCAGTAGGACTGAGGGTTACACTGGTAAATTGTGTTGAAAAAAGTTCATCATGTTGCTTTTTAAAGTATTCTAGTTGGCGATTTGTGTTTGATCTATAAAATGCTAATAGGCGAGGAAATCAAGCACAAAAGAGCCAAAATCTCCGAAATTTGATGCGTGGGCGGATTGGGAGTCGCTGATTCCAAATCTGGCATCGGCGACCAACCCCGGGTACCTGGTGCACCGGAACCAGAACATTGACGCCATCCCGTGGAGTTTTCCTGTAACGTTCATACAAACGAACCGAAAATCCTATCAGGAGTTTTTTTGGGGCGCTCTTCTCGGATCTGGCATCGCTGACGACCCTCCGGATACCACATCACTTCTGGAAACAGTAATTGCATACATTTGGCCCTTCTATTCATTCAATTTATTCCCTCTTTTGTTACCTTGCATGCTTTAAATAAAATCAACAATTCCAAAACGGTACTGTTGGAGTATTACTGATTGTCTCAAATATATTGAAAATCCAGTTTTTAGCGAATTTCCATAGGAAAAATGAGCTATTGCAGTGGCCCTTATGGTGAGACCCAAGGTCGGGAGTAGCAAATGAGCACCGATCATGGTCCCCAGAACACGTTTTGGGGTGTCATTAAAATTCATATATATATATGTATATATATATGTATATATGTGTTCGCACTCTAGCGGTCGCATTTTAAGTCCGATTTGGTCCAAATTTGGTACACGTGTTGGTTGTGTAAGTGGCTCGGACGAGTTCGTTAGCCAAAAAAATCCAACAACCGGAAGTAAGTTTTTGACCGGAAGTAACTATTTTTTGAGATTTTTACTAAGAGAATGAATTTTTTTTAGAGTTTTTTCTAAAAATATAAATGTAAGATGTTATTCTGCACATTTTATTTTTTTACGCGACCTTATAGCTCGCTTGGTTCCCCCAAAATCGATCAAAACGTGAAATACCATAGAAGTACCCGGTTCAAAGCCATGTGGTGGATTCTACCGTGGGGCAATCCTTTGTGTGTTGAAAATACCCCTAATACGAGGTTTGGCGTGCGAAGCACGCAATGCATTGTGTATTGAAGACAATCCCAATATGTGGAATGGCGTGCGAAGCACGCAATGCTTTGTGTATTGAAGACAATCCCAATATGTGGAATGGCGTGCGAAGCACGCAATGCTTTGTGTATTGAAGACAATCCCAATATGTGGAATGGCGTGCGAAGCACGCAATGCTTTGTGTTATTTAAGATACTCCTAATATGCGGAATGGCGCGCAAACCATTTTGCAGCTATTCAGCACCGTCGTGAATAGACACCTATTTCCCAAATTGTTGGTCGAAACCCTAAAATATCGGTCTATAAACTTAATTTTGGAAATTTGCTCAACTCACGTCAGCGGTTCAGCTGCGTGGTCGAATTATTATTGATATGTCGAGGTTCCGGTACACCAGGTGCCCGGGGGTGGACACCGATGCCAGATTCGAGAAGATTATGAACCAAGTTATGAATTTTTTCTAAGTGACTTCAGAAAATGCATTTTCCCGAATGCATTTTGCACTGTAGAAATGCAATTTAGAAAAATTATAACATGTAAAGTAGGTAAATTTTTTTCAGATAATGGAAGCGAATGCAAAAACCCAATCTTAATCCGTCCATCGCATCAAATTTCGGAGGTTGAGAGCTTTCTTTCCTCGCCTATAAGTATAATTACTAGCAGTTCTGTGAACAGTAAAAATATAAAAACATCTGTAGATTAGAGGTAGTAATCGTTAAGAAGCTGATTATTTTACCAACAATGTAAAATCGGCTGAGCTGTGTATTTTACATGAACACATATTTTTCTAAACTATTTATACGCCTACACTTTCTTTTGAATTTCAGAATGTTTTTCACCAACATTAGTCCACACTCTATGGATTGATACTTAATGAATTGATAGTGAGTGCATACAATTTTAAAGGGAAGATTATATAAATCTATATGTTTACTCGTGGTTGTACTGCAAATAGTGGCATCATTCACTAGCTAGTAGTTTGTCGAATATATTTCTCTTATTTAAGCCGCGTTTACACTTGTAGCTGGAGAGCTATATAGTTGAGCTATATAGCAGAGCTATATAGCCGACTGCTATATAGCTCGGCTATATAGCTTGGTTACATAGCTCCACTTTATTCTAATGTAAACGTTTTTCTAGCAACTAAATATAGCTGTACTGAAGTTAACAATTTATTTCACCTCAAGATGCCGAACAAGAAAGTACTTCTTGCTGCTGCTGCCGCTGCAACAGTTATACTTGCTACAAAAATAAAAAAACGCAGATATTGGGTAAAACCGTCTCTTGAATGTAGAAGCAAGTACAGATTTATAAATATTACAATTAAATCCAATTTTTAAATTGCATTAGCTTCTCTTACCTGAATATTTAAAGACTCGTTGAAATTACAAGTTTCTCTAAATTTCCTTGATTTGCATTAATTTGTCCTTTAAAAAACTAAGCATATTAAAATATGGCCATTTTGGTTCATTTTCTGCTCCAGAACCACTCTCCCTTTTCCTGGAATTGCGCTGATATTGGCCAATTAGACAGCGAATCTTCTTCTCAACCTCGTCTCTATCAATTTTTAATGTCATTCCCATGTCAGACCAAGCACCTTGTTTCCGATTCCTCATTTTAAATTCGGAATTTGAGGCATCCCACAACACAGGATGTTCTCTGAAGAGCTCTATGAGTTGGCTAATATTTTCCTTACTCCATTCAAATTCACTGCTCATTCTGCACACATTGTCGCTACAAATAACTATTGACGAGATGCACACAATAAAAAGAATTGGTAAGCACTGAAAACGACAAACGTGTGACGTGGATGTGATAACCGAAAAAAATGGAAGTTAAGATGTAGGGGGACTATATATAGCTCTGCTATAAAACAAATTGCACTTCTAGCAGAGCTATATATATCTGGGCTAGATGTTTTCTTTGATCTTTACCGACAACCAACGGATAGCTCGTTTTCTGCTATATAGCCGGAACTTGAATGTCGTTTTAATGAATTTGTAGCTCGGCTATATAGCTCAGCTATATAGCTCTCCAGCTACAAGTGTAAACGCGGCTTTAGCAATAAGAGTTGACAATTATTTAAACTTAAACATTCATATTAAACACAGCAACCTTTCCTTCAAAATATTTAGTTACTAGTAAGCCCCTTGAAACATCACAGGCAGATTAATTCTTAGATACACATCAGAAATACATAATTTTAAAAAATACCAAAAACAACAGTCTTTATGTAGGTCTACCTAACTATGCTGAAGTGATTTTTAACTCGGTAAGTGTGTATTTTTATAAGGATTATTTGGTAAAATTTGTTATTTATATTACATTATTATATTATCTTTTAATAATCTTATAACGTATTTAGCCTACATTTGTTCTATAACTCATATTTAAACAAATCAACTTCACAAGACATTATATTATTGATTGAAATTGGAAACATAACCCCAAAGTATAATCTACGCTAGGTTTTGTTTAAGTATTACAGATGATATGTGAAATCAGCTGTTGTATTATATTGTTACGGACGTACACTAACTTTTATAGGAGTTGGTACGGATGCCGTTATCTAAGCAGTTCTAATCACGTTATAAATCAGAAACACTAGCTGTCTATAATGCGATTCACATAATTGTAACTTTAGCCTCATCTCCTACTAAGTGATGTCCATACTGAATTCAATACAATTAAAACCAATTGCTATCAATTGCATTTATTTCATAATATTGATAGATCAAATGATTTAGAAGTTATTAATATTATAGTGCAGAAATTAATAATCGAACATGTTTATATATGTTATACGAAGGTGTACGAATGTTTCCGAAGTTAAACGAATAGGCATTTCTTCTTTAAATTTGTGTAAACGAATATTGTATATTGATGATACAAGGTTGTATTTATACACAGTTTATAACCTCAAAGCAAATCTTATAGCCTAACGTATCATAATAGCATACATTAGTTTTATAACTCATATTTAAAAAAAATCAACTTCATGAGAAATTATAAAGATTGAAGTTGTAAACATAACCCTAAAGTACTATCTAAACTGGGTTTTTTAGTATTACAGATGATAGGTGAAATCAGCTGTTATATTATATGTTACTCATGTACGGACGTACACTCGCTTTTATAATAGTTGATATGTAACACAAAAGTAGGAAACATAATAATTGAGAATGTTTAGAAATCGGTTTAAAAAATCATAATGCCAACTTAAATGAACCAATTTGTCTTGGTTCAACCACCCCTAGCCCATGCTTTATTTGTCTATGTCACAATCCAATGTAGCACACCCATGTTAAGGCCGGGCCACACCGGGTATCCATCCATCCAGTGGACGGATTGGTTGGGCGTCCGAAAAAGATCGCTTGCCTACTTTCTCAATGGGGCGACACACACCGACGTCCATCCATCAGCTGGACGGAACAAACGTCCATTGGATGGATGTTTCGGAATCGCTGGCAGGGCGATTTTTAAAAACATCCGAGTGGACGTTTCGTTCTGCACATGCGCGCCCCTCCACTCGGCAGCAGGCGACACCGAATCCGAAAGGCACGTGATCGACCTTTTTTTCTAGTACTTCTGCTCGCTTTGTGCTGTCAGTGAACTTCTTTTCATCAATTTCTAAATCTGACATCAAATGATGGACCTCTCAACTCAAGAACTCCTTCTCTTGTTAATTGGGTGCACCCAATGAGATCTTCTATTTACAGAATACAGTAGAACTATTTCATCATCGTCACTACTTGGGCTGTCACTAAACCACGGAACGCTTTTAGAAAAATCACTTTCGCACCAATGCACATATGACATTGTAGCCCAACTGCTGCCTTGGAAAATTGCAGGGAGCTAGAGTGGAATAGAAAGAAAACCTTCCACATACACCTCGGATGGACGTTTTTGGTGTGAAGGTAGCACTCCGTGGACATCCAAGGCTAGACGTCCGTCCATCGGATCGATGGATGCCCGGTGTGGCCCGGCCTTCAGTCTCGTAATACTTCTTTTGCTGTTTTAAGTTATACATACAGATGTTTGCTTTATTTCAATTAGTAACCTGAAAGTACCTAAAGATAAAACATAATATATTGCTAAATAAAGTATGTTTATGAAATTTTATCATTTTATTATTTCGTACCCTAATAAGAGAAAACACTAAAGTGTTCTTTCATTTTACCTTTTTTTCCCTCAGTAAATCCATTCACTTTCATAATAACCGTGATTCGAGCCACAAACGTATCACAGGTATTTAGAATATTATTTTACATGTGATTTTAAGTTGTCACGCGTCGTACTGCTTGAGGATATAAACCAAGCGACATAAGAATACATTACTCACCCATCCGTTATATTTGCTTCCATTGCAGTTTAACTGGCTTAAATTGCGATAACAGTCTTCAGTCAGAAATCTACAGCGCTAAAAGGTGAATCTACTCAGAACGTTTAATTGCACAGCTGACTTTGATGTCGTGCAGCGATGTTCATTTGACAGTGAATGAATTCAGAACGGTTATGATTGTCTAATAGGGTTTACTTTGATACATGCTTGCTTTGTAATTTCAGATTTCTATCATCTCACAAATGTAGTGCTTTTGAATTGTTTTCCAAAACTCGGATAGTTTAAATCTTGTGTTTTTGATTTGTATTTTCAAGGTGATGGTTGTTGGAACGTGCTATTGTAAACACTGTGTGTACTCGTTTACGTTAATTAGGTTTGTTGTTACTAAAACCTCGTTTATCCAAAAATTCGGTTGATCCGGACAAATTTTGAAATTTTTTAAAATACTATAAATATTTTATTATAAAATCTCAATTTTAGTTGTTCAGTTGTTTAAATGCAACACAAAATAAATAATGTTATTGTTTCTGTAACTTTCTACCACAAATTATTTGTATTTCCTTAAAACTGTAGGTAAAAATAATGGTAAAAAATTCCAAAATCGGATTATCCGAAATTTTGTTTATCCGGAAAAGGGTCTCATCAATTTCGGATAAACGAGGTTTTAGTGTACTTTGGTAATCTGTTATTGATTGGGGGTTTCCGGTGACGTCTACTAAAATTGTATGTACTTTTATTCCTGAGCAAGCATTTACGCCACATCATAATGTTCTATCCTAATTGTATTTTATCATAAAGATAACGTTCGCCTGATTTATAATATACGATCTTAGATTACGACGTTATTGCCTTATAACAGCTAGTCTATATTAACAATTAATTACTTTTACCTGGGAAGAAATGGCGAATTAGATTATTATCTAACGAATAACGATAGCATTAGGCCTACTACTTGTTTTTCTACTTCGACATTAGTGAGTATACAACTGAACCGATTTCAGCGTGAAAAAGGTGTTTTAACCAGATTTAGCAAATAATGGATCTAATTTTACAAGTACTAAATCCGTCTTGTGACTTACTTGTAACTATATGTTACACGTTTCAGAACGTTGTTCCATCTTCAGACGCTCGCTCGTGATAGGTTGTTAAAACACTAAATTAATAAAAACTTACACATCGCATACAATTAACATTAAGATACACGGCAGATGTACATCAACGGTTCATAGGGAAAACAACCCCGTAAGAATATAATCCTACCTTTAAATTTTCGTATTTGTATCTTAAGTAGTTTTACTTTCTCACTATACTATAGTATAGAGAAAGTATAGAGATAGCACAAAAAACGATGTTGAGATTTTTGTGGAAATATCAGTTTTGGGAACCCCTGAGTCCAAAAAAGTGGTTTTTACAAAATGTCTGTCTGTATGTCTGTATGTATGTATGTCTGTATGTCTGTATGTATACAAAGCTAGAGAGAAAACTATTCGATCGATTTCAAACAAATTTGCACCAAACATGTCAATTAAGCCTGTATAGATGCAAGAAAACAGGTTTTGAAAAATTTAGAAAAAGACCCTCTTTTTGGCCAAAACACCCCCTATAAAAAACCGCTCTGACGATTTTGATCAAATTTGCCTTATTTGTAGCCCTTACTGTACCCTACCGTATGAAAAAACCCGCATCTTTAAAAAAAATCTCGTTTAGCTAATAATAATAATAATGTCTGATTTTTGGGAGTTTTTTTGCTAAAAAGGGGGTTGTTTTTCAAATGTTTTCAAAACCTTTTTTTCGTGCATCTACACATGCCTAATTGACATGTTTGGTGCAAATTTGTATTCAAGCACGCAATGCACCGTGTATTGAAAATACTCCCTATAAATGGGTTGGAGTGCGAAGCACGCAATGCACGTGTCTTGAAAATACCCCTAATACGAGGGTTGGCGTGCGAAGCACGCAATGCATTGCGAATTGAAAATACTCCCAATACGGGGGTTGGCGTGCAATGCACTGTGCATCAGCCGCTTCTCATAGTGTTCAATGTCAAGCTCGCATGTACGTCTTTAGCAGTGAATTTAAATATGTTTGTGTGAAAGTATGTGCCAGTTTCTGGTACCGTTTATTTGCTCTACGTTGATTCTAAGTCAATCAGGACAAAGCCTCTTATGCATAGATTGCTGTGAAATATGAGTGACTTAAATGAATGTCGCCTTTGATAGTTAGTTTAAGTATTTATAAAGAGCTTGTTGATTGAGATTCCCAACATACCTCCAAGATAAATTCCCTGGATGTTGACATTTTATTTTTAAGCTATGTAAATTATAGATTCTTCTTATTTAAAATATGTATAGTATGTTTTATTCTGTTAAGTATTCGTTAACATTTTGACATTCGTCGTTATATTTTAGTGTTTTATATATTTTGTAATATTGTCAGATATTTTAATATTCATTCACAGTTAATATAATATTTGTTGATTTTAACTTTTTTTAACCTGGCTATAAAACTGATTCTGATTCTTAAAATAATATTTTATAGTTAGTTATAACGGATTGAATATGTTTAGAACAGTATTACTTTAAAGATAAAACAAGAAGCTGATATGTATTGGATGTTTTCTTTTTACACATTAATTGCTGTGTGCGTATATTAAGAGTAAAACTTGGCTGTGAAAGTTTTACATGAAAGTGGTTGGTAGATGTATTAAACGGTATAAGAAGGCCCGTGAAATGAATGCTATACATTCGGCACAGTGTAATTGCATTCACACAGTTTGGGGAAACAGTTGAAGTGGGTTGCAATTAAGTTAGGAAATGTGGTTCGTAACGTCTTTTATGCAGGTAAAGTTATTAAATCTTTTCACGCTGTTAACCTTTAAAATTGTAAGTATGTGGTTCTAGAGAAATAAAACAAATTGTAAGATTTACGTAATTAAACTTGACATTATTTGTCTCTATTTTATTTTTAAAGTATTACAAACATTCGTTTTGGTCATGCGCAATCAGTATACTGTATTTAAAATAAGTCGTGGCTGATTCATAATCAATGCACAGCCTAAACTAGGCCTATGATAGCTAGAGCCTTAACATTTTCAGGCTACCTTCATACCATTATATAAAAGGATTTAGTAAAATATTGATTTTAAGGGTTGCAAATGGTTAAAATATTTCATTCACTCCCAGCCCTTTAACAGATAAAATAGCTGATTTGAAATGAAAGCTTAGAAACACAATTAGTTATAGGTGTGGCCTATACTAAACCAACACAGGTTTGTTGAATGCATTTACAATCATTACCATAGCAATCAACTTATAAAATGTTGAATCGGTTAATTGTTTTTCACAACTAAAAGTTTGTTTAAGTTGGGTTTAAAAAATAAAAACAAACATAAACGAAAAAGGCTTACTGTATTATAATTCAAACATCTGTTGTTACATATTGCAAATAAAACAGCTGATTTGGATCAAAAGCTTAACACAATTTTATTTTAGGCCTACATGTTCATTTTACGTTTCTTGAAAGCATATAGATTTATTACCATAACAACCAAATTGACAAATTTAGAAACAGGTTTTTTAGGTTAGGTTGCAAACATTTGAATAAAGGCTTACGTAACTATCTTAATAATTCAAACACATATCACTATTAAAATTATGCTAACTTCTTTGTTTTTTTAAGTTTGAAGATTTCTACTGTTTTTGTTAATTTTAGTTTCCAAACAATGAATTAATTATCATTTAAAGAACTTCTTTGATACAAATAAATTACACACACCCAGAGTCATTTCAACTCTGCAACCGACTCTATAGATACATACATTCAAGGAACAGATATTATGATGATAGAAAGCTGTGATGGAACTGCAATTAAATTAAATAATTTTAAAATTAAAATCGCTTCCTACAATTGGTACCGGTTCACCGGGATTGCGCCTTTTCCTTTGTAATTGTGTTTCTGAAAAACTGCCCCATTCATATGTTATGCCATATGATGTGCCACACTTAAAAAAGGTACTCCAAAAATTCAGGATGTGATTCTTAAATCAAGCAAAAGTAATACCACTCAACAAACAAGGTGAGGTTAGGTTAGGTTATTCGGTAACAATAGTTTACCTTATTCAACTTTTAACGATTCTTTCGCCGTATGCCTATAGCAATAATTTATTTCCGATATACCCTTCCTCCTAAACCCTTCATATTTTGTTCAAAACAATGCTATTACCTTTTTCGCCCTATAATTAGGACTGCATTTTTGTCGCAATCCCGGGTTACCCATTGGTAATCGTGGGGAAAACATAATTTAGGAATGCATTTTCATAAAATTTCGCCCTTAGGTGAGATTGTTTGCTTTTTAAAGTAGTTTTGTATGCAAGTATGTTAAAATAAATAGTAATCTATATTCGTAATTAGCTCCCCGAAAAGAAATAAAAGTTGGTTAATGTTTCTCAGTCTTTAAATAATTGAGTTGATTTGCAAACAGTAATTCTTAGTACAAATTTAAATTCGTTGAGAAAGTAAAACAAAAAATAGTAAGGGTTAGACGACAAAATAATGTGTTTGTTAGAATGTATACGCCCTGGTAAAATCTTTTGACTAAGGTTCTTTTGATCATAAAAACGTTGTAGAAAAAAGTTTAGTCTACTAATTTCCATCCTCCAGACGGGTTTGGGGATTGGGGGGATGGGATGAAAGGTTACGAAAACAGATTTTTCACTATAACGGGAAAACGGTAGACATTTTTTGCTTACATTAAGTGGGAATTTTGTAGCTTAAGAAAATGTAGACTCCCATTATAGAAAAGTCTACCAATATCCACTCTCCGGTTGCAAGGGTACAAAATGCGTTTTTTTCTACAACAGGAAAACTGTGTACACTTTTTAACGTAAATCAAATAGCGAAGTTGTAGGTTTAGAAAATATGATCCCATATGACCTTGTAAGTTCATTAGTTGTCGTGTTACAAGGAATATAAAGAAAAAACTCCAAACATTTAAAGTCATGCTAGAAACTTGAATTTTGGTATAAATAGGGTAAGTGGGGTAAGTGTAACTGGGGGGCAAGTGTAACCTCGGCTTATCAATCAACTGATAAGAGCAGTTTGGGCCTAAATGCCATCATATTTTGTTCTCTGGACTTTGCTTTGTAGTTCTTAACCTTAAGAAACTAAATGAATCATGAAAAAGAGATAGTTTTAGAATGTTGAGTAAAAGCTTACATTCGACCTTTACATCCAAATTCGAAGTTTCAACTTTGACAATTTTTCATTTCTACACTTTTGAAGTAAATGTCATGGTTTTTGGTTTACAAACTAATGTTTGCATGCAGATTCAGATATCACTTCAAATTTGTTATATTTCCTATGGTTTAACCGGGGTGGTTACACTTGCCCCATTGAACATTTTGTTATATTTATTTGATTTTACATTAAATAATGTAACTGTAATCAGAGTCTTAATGTCTTCTTTTGACTTCTTTTGTTTTTAGGTTTAGTGAAAGTGAAATAAGTTAGAAAATAAAGTGAATAAAAAACAAATCTGCAATACCTATTATGACACTTTTTCTGGTGTTCAAGAGGGAGATAAAGGGGGCAACTTTCATTTTTTAAGTGGCAACCCCTTTCTTGTGACATATCATTGGAAAGCACTTAAAAGTCCAATAATTTTTGTGGAAAATGAAAATCAGCTGACGCATTCATTCGCTGTGTTCAAAAAAGTTATTTTTATAACTTATTATTATTTAAAAGACGGGAAAAGATAGGCAAAATATATGATCTATGGTCAGTTATTCACTGAAAGGGGGCACTACAAAATCCCAAAACAACCCCCGTCTCCTTCATATCACCCCCAACTTAAAAATGTGTAATGGCCACTGACAAATTAGTTATTTTGTAAGTTATTTTCTAGAATTTTATAAAGATAGGTTATAACTTTATTAAAAAAATAATTTACTAGTAAGCCCCCGTGAAAAATCACAGGCACATCAGAAATACAACATTTAAAAAAATACCATTTAGATACAACAGACTGGCCGTAATAATCTGTACTAGGTCAAAAAAAATTTTACATTTACAAAAAAACATTTCTTTTAAGTGAAACATGTGCCCAGAGAGTTCCACAATGGAAAAAATCAATGTAAATCAATTATTTTTACTTGTTATAATTTTCCAATTTTATAAGATTTTGTAATTTTTAATTTGTTTCTATTTTAGGACATTGCTTGCAAAAGTCTAAGAAAAAGTTCGTAACTCGGTAACATATAAAGATATTTTTAAAATTCAAAAAGTCTCATAATCACAACAAATTTCTCTATTGACCCACTTGCCCCTCATTTCTCTCAATGCATTGTATAAGAATATAGAAGGAGGTGGTTCAACTTGCCCCCAGGGTGGGGCAACTGGAACAGCAAAACACAAATTTTTTTTTCATGAAGAACAATGTTTAATTTAAAAAAATTATTCTTTCAAAAGCTAATTAGTTGTAGTTTATGTACAAAAATTTTCACAATTTTAAGTATAATAGTAACTGAGCAAAATAAGGTCAAAGTCGAATTATGCTAAAACCTGGTTCCACTTACCCCACTTCACCCTACTCTTTTTAGGATGAGAATGAAGTGAAAAACCACTGTCAGAATTTTTCTGTTTAAACCCCCCTATTTTTGCTTTAAATAACCCCATAACTCACTCCCCTTGAAGGTATGGATGAGCGTGATTTTTACTTCCTTATTATGCTAAAAAGAACCTTTTTACATTTCTGGACGGTTTTAAATTTTTGGCTTTGTTTTCTTATTTTTCGGTAACACGCAATAAATCACTTACAAGTTCATCTAGGGTCTTAAAAAATGTATTTTCTGCCATTTTATGTTAGAAAGAGTTCATCGTTTTCCCGCTGTAGAAGCTGGAAGTTGATAGATGATAGATTTTTCTGCAATCTGTATGAACAAAATGTCTCACTTCTGGGAAAAAAGATCTCGCTTACATTAATTTCATTCACCGAGATTGAGGAAGCGACCATGGCGTTAGTAACAGTTATTGTTGAAGTAGTAGGGACAGGTATATGTGTACTCAGCACTCAAGGTAGTCTATGCGCATGAATTAGCAGTTAGTACGTGCGAGGTTTTGTGAACAAGAAATATTCTAGGAAGTGAATCATACTAGTAGTAAAACACACTTGTCTAGCATAGATTATTTGCGGCATGCTTCCGGTTATTGGCTGTCAGTATGTGTAACTTCAATCACGTATAATTATAAAGTATACTGTCACTTATAAGTTATAATACGATACAGATAACAGTTTACAGCAGAACTTAAATCATGTAAATGTGAGATAAATTGAAGTATTACGTCATCCGAAATATATTCGATCGCGTTAGAATAGTAAGCATCACAATTAATTATTCACACTTTAAACATACACCCAAACCAGTTTGTCGTTTGAATGTTACCCTTTCTAGATTGAATGTGAACTGCGCTTATGTGTACTTTTCCGTTACAGTCTTAACTGTCTAGATTTAAAGAAATTGTGGCGTTTTAATTGGGTACTGCAAATTGCCCAGAGTGACGGAAAATGAAAAAAGAAAAATTTCAGAAGACGATTTCTCAAAAACTACTGAACGGATTGGAACGAAATTTGGTATGTAACTTCCTCTAGGGCCATAAGTGCTCACTAAGAAAGGTTTTTAAAAAATTAGAAAATTTAGGGGGGGGGGGGGTCGAAGTTACTAAATCACGATTTCTCTAAAACTACTGAACGAATTGGAATTAAATTTGATGTAGCTACCTCTAGGGCCGTAGGTGCTGATAAGAAAGGGTTTCAAAAAATTCGAAATCTTAGAGGGGGTTTGGGGGGGGGGGGGTTAAATATACTAAATCACGATTTCTCCAAAACTACTGAACGGATTGGAATTAAATTTGGTATGTAGCTTCCTCTAGGGCCGTAGGTGTTGATAAGAAATCCCCATAGGAAATACATAGTGTAATATATTTATTGATATAATATATTTTTTGTTAATATACATTTAATTTTGATTTGTCTGTCCGTACAAAGCCGGATCGGGCCAGCTAGTTACTTTATATGTGTTAGATAATATAAAATCGAAATGAATTAAACCGTTGTGGTGAGTGTTGTAATAATTTTGTATTTACAACTAACAGCAGATTTATTTTTAGTAAAATTTCACTACGTGCTTTTAATAATTTGTGCCGACTTATTTTTCTGTTCAGTAAACAACAAATGTAACCTTTAAGAATTAAATTATTATTGTATAAGTGTGTCAGTATTTAAACTGTTTGATTTTGTTCACAGTGGTAAAATATTTATTTACAATAAGATGACAAAATTACCAAATTATTAAATGTAAATATCTAATGCGGTTAAATGTTTGACGTGTTCAGAACATAATGACGTGTAGGCTATATACATTTATATGTACTGTATGTGATAATATCCTCATATACTACACGATAAATTTAGGCGTAACTCCCACCACTCAATATTCTGCGTGTACTACGCAAATAAAAAACATGCATCTCCCGGTAATCGTTTTGTACAAAACCTTAGTTATGTTATTAATGTACAATGCCGTAGCACGTGTATATAGCTAGTTATGTGTTATTTTTTCGCCAAACAGTGCGCAATTTTTCATAATATTACATTTATACTATTGGAAGCAAAGTATGTATGTTGGTCATCTCTAGTCTCGTGATTATTAATCGCCAAACCAGATTCTTCGATGTGTCGTTTAACACATTTTATAAGACTATTCATTAATTTTTAATTATGTGGTTCAATCTGATTTTGATAAAAATAATTATACCAATTATCATTGCACATTAGCCTTTAAGTTCAATAATTAAATACATTTAAAACTTGGATGAAACTCTAGAATTACAAAAACATATTACACAAAACCAGAGAAATTTATTTGGATTCTAACAATTGTAAAAATATATCACGCTTACTTGGAACTAAGCCATCCAAATATATCAAGTGGTTCATGTTATATATTTATGACGCTATACTGATAGTAAATGCAATATACGCAGATTAAATAATACACTTTCAGTGCAATAAATTGTAGTCTACTGTTAAATTTATAGGGAAATATATTATTCAATCCTTTGTATATGCTTTTCTAAACTCACTATGGTTGATACGGTCCACGGTTACCGAGTAATACAGCTCATGCGCAAGGTTATATTATTTAAAATATAAAAGCTGTTTTAGTCCATCATCCTTAATGCATCAAACACTGTGATACTTTTAATGTTATATTTACAAATTATGCTTTACGTTTTGTGTTGTTAGCCTATTATCAACTCCTATAAAAGCGAGTGGACGTGGAGTAACGTTTAAAGAAGAAATAAATATTCGTGTAACTTAATAATATAACAGCTGATTTCACCCATCGTCTGTAATACGCAAACAAAACCTAGCGTAGATTATACTTTGGGGGTTATGTTTACAAATTCAAGCAATAATATAGCCTATAATATTAATAACTTCGAAATCATTTGGTCTATGAGTATGAAATAAAAGGCAATTAAAAGATAATATGTTTATCTTTCTTTAAATAATATATATAATTAATATACATAAACACAAAATCTTAACAAATATTCCTACAGTTTTATAGTCCTTATAATTGTACACATGTACAGTTAAAAATCCCCGTCTGCATAATTAGGTAGGCCTAGTAGATAAAGTGTGTTGTTTAAATAGTTTTTTGTATAAAAATAATGTATTTCTGATGTGTATCTAATTAATCCGCCTGTGATTTTTCACGGGGATTTACTAGTATGAATAATAATGTGCATTGTTACATCAGATTTGTTCTGTCATGTCTATAAATAAATTAACTATAATTTTTTTAAATATAATTAAAATCAGACTTTGAAATACATTTAAATATAAATAAGTGCTTTTTTTATAAAAACTTCTATGACTAAAAAATATTTTGATAGAACATGCTTTTCCTAAAAACGTTTTCAATTATTCGCTTTTTTAGTAAAATTTTTAAAAATAAGTCATGTGTATAGAGTTTTATTATAAATGATTTTTAATTTTTAGTAAAATTTGCTCAACTATTTTAAAAAAAATCATCGTTTTTATAAGTTGATTTTAATGTAATAAAGTTACGCCTTCAATTTCGATCGTTGAATTCAACTGCTATACAACAAAATCTACATTTTTCCTTTTTTTGTGGCTATCCTGTTTAGTCTTGCGTCTGTTTAACATAAGCGCCAACCAATTAACAAAATAACAGGGAACAAAACAATGGCAAAGGAGAGGTGGCTCTCAGTTGGGTACTAGGACGTACAGAGGTATAAGATGCTTACATTGGACATACATTTACATAATATATGACATTGATAATTACGTTAAGACTATCTGAACATCTAATGGGTGCGTTTTAAACATTTCTACAACTACATCTTACTTCTTTTAAAACACAAATTTTGACCAGTTTTGAACTGACTGAATCTACTTTAATGAAAAGTATATTTTATTTTTGTTTCATCGTCTAAATTGAATCCAAATAAATAATCAAATGATACTGTGAAACAATATTTTGTAATAAATGTCGAATGGAACTGAAATAAAAATATTAGAACTGGATAGTTTTCCTTGGCACATTTATTTATAGAAAATTTAATTCTTAAAAGTAAATAAACAGAGATAAATTTGGCCTACTCAGGCGATGATGAGGGGTCGGTCGTTTCGCCTTTAAAAGCAACTACTTTTTAATGCTCTTTAGTTGAAAAATAATATATTAATACATTACATTTATTTTTAGTTAAAGAAGCAGATAAATTAACATACTGCCTATCAGAATAAAGGGAATATCAAGTTAAGAACTGGGTTTCTATTGCGAAATTAGAAACCTTGGGTCAACATTATTTATAATTTTACTAGGTGTTAAGTAATGCTACGTATTGATATTTATTTTGTTCCTTCTTTAATGTCCATTTACTGAATGGATCAGTGCTAGTGTCTTGCAATCTATATATATACATATATATACGAATATTTCTTTGTTTGCTTTTTTGTCTGCTCAAAAACTATTCGATCGATTTCACTAAAAATTTCATAGTTTCCACATTATGTCAGGAGCGTTAAGTGATTACAATTACTATAGTCTAAGGGGTTAAAATTGGGTTGCTACCCCTATACAATAAATAAAGATAAATCTTAGCTATAAAGCTAAAATTGTGTAATATTATTCTAATTGGATATAAAAAACCATTTGCAATACTATTATTTCAGTCAAAGGGGTGAAATGGGATAATTACCCTTAAAATTAAAAAAATAATTCATACACTTTCTTTTTCTGCTCAAAAACTACTCAACTATTTTCACAATTTACACATATTAATTCCAGTATTGTTTAGAGAATATGGTCGCTACAATCATAGGTATTAAAAGGGGTAGCCCCTGTGCAACTATAAATTGCACTAACAAGCTGTCAATAAACACCCTACAAGCTAAAATTTTGTAATATTGTTCTTAAATGTTATACAAAATTTAACGCGATTTCCCGCAACTTTTCAATATTGATGTTTTTTACACAAAAGTTCTTATAACTTTTTAACTGCTAAAGCTACAGTGATGACATTTTTACCACGTCTTTAGTAGCTTGCAATGCAACCTTTTGGGTATTTTTATCCCTGTAGGAGTAAAATACATGAGTATTTAAAAAAAAATTGTAAATCACAAATTTGTTTTATATATATATATATATATTTTTTTTTTTGTAAGGTCATAACTACTAAACTTTTAGTGCTAAGAATATGACTATACCCAAAAGGTTAGTGTTTTTTATATACTTTAAAACATGATATCAAATGGCCAAATTGGTTCATCAGTAAAAAAGTTATAAGAGACTTCAAAAAACATATTTTTTTGCCTAAAACAAACTAAAAAAACTCAAAAAGGTATGTAAAATGTATTTTTTTTCAATTTCTATAAGTGTAAACAATTTTTTAGGTTCTAATGAATGTAAAAAAAATGGTTCAAAATTAAAAAAGGCCTATTATAGAAAACCCCTATTTTCAGTAGGGAATCCCCTTAAGCCAAAATAATGAAATGGGATAAATACCCTTAAGATTAAATAATAACTAAAATTGGATGGATAAAAATAAAATAAATTGCATTAATAATATATACTCTTATGTTTAGTATTCAAACACGCGCTCTACCACCTGCTCTGACCATAAAAATCTTATTTTAACCACAAGTCACTTCAAAGTTAATGTTTCAATGCACTCACTGTTCCTTAATGAAATTGTGTAATTTAATCTAAATGTATTATATTTAGTATTATTTATATAGGCTACTCAAATCAAGCAATAGCGAAACATTTCCGGGTCAGATTAATGAGTAATCAGGCCCGTTTTACCGAATAGGCACGGTAGGCACGTGCCTAGGGCGCTAGGCAATTGGCATTTTTGGAGGGGCGCAAAGAATGGGAAAAAAAAATTGCCGTGGTTGTGTCTGCATGCATCATTTATTGTGCCACTGCCGAAAGCCGACATCTGACCCAAATCACAGCCGCGCCCGGCCCTGGCGCTCCGCGCTGTACCTGACGTGTCACTTGTGCCAGCCACACAGCCCGCCTCGCGCCCCCTTCCACCGCCACTGGTTGCTAAGCTTTTCAGCTTTGAAAAGAGTGAAGTCAGAAATTAGATCGTCGATGGTTGATGAAAAGCTTAATGGCTTATTGTTGCTGTGCACCCAAAACGACATTACTTTAAAATTAGAATACAAAAACATTATTGACGACTTTGCAACACGGAAAACCAGAAAAAAAGCTATTGTATGAATCTGTAGTCAGTCTAGTGGTAAGCCAACCATCCAAAAATAATCCAAAGAAAATGTCAAAATGTGATTAAACGAATACTGTAAATAATGTAAATACTTCAAATGTAAAGAAGGGAGGGTGGGTGGTCCGTGATGCCGTGAGGTATGTTACACGCATTCCCACCGGAGGCCAGTAGATACCTCACGGCTACCGGTTGCCAGTACGGGACACGGCGGGTCCATAGGTGGTGGATAATGGGAACGCTCTCGGAAAAAATCATGATAATTTGTAAAGGAGAGTTAAGGGACATTAAGTCTAAAGTCCCTCCGGAAACAAAACTGGCATTTCAGACTAAATCTAAATTTATGGGGTATAGGCGTTATAGTAGGGCTGGTGGTGGGGGCGTAATCAGCTGGCAGGGGTATGAAAAGGGGCGCTACTCTTCGTTGTGCCTAGGGCGCTGGCAGGGTGTAAAACGGACCTAACTGTAATAATTAATAACTGACAAACAATTATATTCATTGGATATCTTCTCTTTTGTTATGTGTATCTAGATGTTAGGCCTAGATGTTTTAATGTTTCATTTACCGTGTTTAAAGTTGCTTTGTCCTCGCAGTCCCTTGAACACTTTCATAGACATGTCGTCCTTCGTACCTAGATACAGCTAACAACAAACATCTATTTACTGCGACCAACAGCTTTTAAAACCTATCGTTAAAACAAATTACTTTGAAGTTTATTTTACATTCTAAATGCATTATTATTTATTTTAAAACCAAATAGCAGACAAACTTTGACATTTTGAGAAAATTACAGACAGAAGACGGTCGTAAATTAGGTACATGCTAGCCCTGGCAACCTAACCCATAAGGCCTCGTTCCGCTCGCACAATTGTTAACGAAATAATTTAAAGTCCACAATTTTAGTAGAGTGTTGTACTTTTGTATAAACAGGAATAATTTACTACAACACAGACAATAAAAGCCTGCACATTATTTAGTTTAGTATTGTATGAGTATTTTAGGCAATTTGCCCAAAGTGTTGATCATCCTAGGCCAGAACAAATTGTTGTATTAACATTGTATAACCCCTACATTACGTCAATGAATTTCTTTATGTTATGTTATGTTTTATATTATGGCAATATGAAACCATTTATATCAGTACGTATTTATTTACGGATTTTCATTTTAGACTTGTACGAAAATCTAATGTACTTAAACTTTCAAGTTTTTAAACAAATAACTGTAACTACAATATAAGCAGTTTTTGTATTGGTTAACGTTCTAATTGTTTACTAAAATCGCTAACGATGAACTAGAAGTGGAGCAACACTCGTAAAATTCTACGTTAATAGCTGAATCCGAACCTACGGCAGCCTTGGATGAGTAGAATATTGAAACCCAACTTTGAGCTATATAGTCCAGTCAACACCCTGTACTCAAAATTGGGGTTACCTGGCAAAAAGTCAAAAGTTAATGATCTTTTTAATGTGTTGTACAACATATTTAAAGATATTAACTTCAGACCTTTTTCCAGATAACGTCAATTTTAAGTACAGGGTGGTAACAAGACTATACTATATTTAGCTCAGAGTTGGGTTTCAATATTCTACTCTATACTAATATTATAAAGAGGTAAAATCAGTTTGTTTGTATGTGGGGGGTAATCTCTGGAACTACTGAACCGATTGAAAAAATAGTTTTATTTATAAAAAGCTACATTGTCCATGAGCAACATGGGCTATAATTCATTTTGATAAAAAACTTTTTTAATTTAAATATTTGTAAAGTATTTACATTTAGCAACCAATTTGAATAACATAACAGATAAAACAGCTGTTTGCTTTAATATTTCCATTAACAGCTGACTTCAATAGCTTTGAAGCAATTATTTTTGTATTTTTAACTTTTAAATTAGGTTTTTAAAGTGTTGACCTGAGCTTTGCTGGTTTTTTCAACCTTTATTATAACTGTTGTTATAAAATATACGAAATAATTTGATTTGAATATTGAACATTTTTTACCATCTTAGCTTTGAGGTTATTATTAATCTTACACCTTTATTATAAAGAACACATAACATAATAATGTACAGTATATAGAATGTTCGAACGGGGTTGGCGTGCGGAGCACGCAGGGGTTTCCCCTAGTTTATTATATATTAGAACGAAATGTATTTAAAGCTATTTCATTACTAATGCCGATATTCCTACTGTACTCTATTTGGTTTCATTTATTATACATTAAAACAGAATATAGTTAAAGCGATTTTATTACTAATGCCGAAATGACTACTGTACTCTATTTAGTTTCATTTATTACACATTAGAACGGAATATATTTAAAACGATTGCATTACTAATGCCGATATTCGTACTGTACTCTAATTAGTTTCATTTACTGTACATTAAAACGGAATATATTTAAAACAATTACATTACTAATGCCGATATGCCTACCATAATCTAATTAGTTTCATTGACTGTACATTAAAACGGAATATATTTAAAACGATTGCATTACTAATGCCGATATGCCTACTGAATTCTATTTGGTTTAAATTATTATATATTAGAATGGAATATATTTAAAACGATTGCATTACTAATGCCGATATGCCTACTGTACTCTAATTAGTTTAATTAACTGTACATTAAAACGGAATATATTTAAAACGATTGCATTACTAATGCCGATATGTCTACTGTACTCTAATTAGTTTAATTAACTGTACATTAAAAGGGAATATATTTAAAACGATTGCATTACTAATGCCGATATGCCTACTATACTCTAATTAGTTTCATTTACTGTACATTAAAACGGAATATATTTAAAACCATTACATTACTAATGCCGATATGCCTACTATACTCTAATTAGTTTCATTTACTGTACATTAAAACGGAATATATTTAAAACGATTACATTACTAATGCCGATATGCCTACTATACTCTAATTATAGATAGATTTATTTAACGGCGACCTGCGCGAAAAATCTGGCGCATGTAGGGGATTTAGTTGAAGGTCCCCCACCACCATCGACATGCCGGCCGGTGCTCTGCGTAGTTTACCACATTAAGGGAAAGTGGTGGTGCGAGGGGGGAGGTGAAGTAGTGTGGGGGTTGGAATACCCTCCCTCGCCACTATCTCCTTCTCTCTCGCACAAGTACTCAAAAAAGGTCGCCGTCTAATAAATTCATCTATAGTTTCATTAACTGTACATTAAAACGGAATATATTTAAAACGATTGCATTACTAATGCCGATATGCCTACTATACTCTAATTAGTTTCATTTACTGTGCATTAAAACGGAATATATTTAAAACGATTGCATTACTAATGCCGATATGCCTACTATACTGTAATTAGTTTCATTTACTGTACATTAAAACGGAATATATTTAAAACGATTACATTACTAATGCCGATATGCCTACTATACTCTAATTAGTTTCATTTACTGTACATTAAAACGGAATATATTTTGCCTACTATACTCTAATTAGTTTCATTTACTGTACATTAAAATGGAATATATTTAAAACGATTACATTACTAATGCCGATATGCCTACTATACTCTAATTAGTTTCATTTACTGTACATTAAAACGGAATATATTTCAAACGATTACATTACTAATGCCGATATGCCTACTATACTCTAATTAGTTTCATTTACTGTACTTTAAAACGGAATATATTTAAAACGATTGCATTACTAATGCCGATATGCCTACTATACTCTAATTAGTTTCATTTACTGAAGCCTACATTAAAACGGAATATATTTAAAACGATTGCATTACTAATGCCGATATGCCTACTATACTCTAATTAGTTTCATTTACTGTAGCCTACATTAAAACGGAATATATTTGAAACGATTGCGTTACTAATGCCATTATGCCTACTGTACTCTATTTGGTTTCATTTGTTATACATTAGAACGGAATATATTTAAAACGATTACATTACTAATGCGAGATCTAATATTACAAACTGCGCAAAGCAGTTCAACTTAATAACTTACTCGGGTATTTGACGTAGGTAAACTTTAGAAAGCTCCTTGGAAACTTTCCTCCCTTCTCTACCTTTACAGTTACAGTTAAATATTTACAACCCGGCAGTTTTCCTTAGGGTAGAAGACAAACTTTAAAGACTTTAGCCTTTAATTACATTTTCATCGGCTTTTGTTCTTTGGAATTTGTCAGTAAAAAGGGTTTGCATATTGATCGCCAATGGAAAAACTTTCTTCCAGGAGGGAAGCGATATTGTATCTGTATTTTGACTTTATCTAGAAGGAACTGCTAATATTCATGGTTGTTTATCTTTACAACCACACATACCTTATGATATATACAATATTTACTAGGCAATTGCTATAATTAGTAAACAAATCACAGTAAAAAGTAAACTTTAATGAAATCCACAACTATTTTATGAAACATGAATACATTTCCCACACTTTATCAAACTATTAAATCGCACAGAAATAACCAAGACGTATTCACTTATAATATGTATGAACTAAATTGTTGTGACTTTGATAAGAAATGAGAACATTATAGAATGAGAACCTCAATAGCATAAACACTTAAGTATCTGCCTTTGCAGATCATTTAATATACAGGGTGTTCATCAAGTCCCTTTAACACCCTTTATTATTTTTGTTACTGATTATAACTTAACAAAACTTTGTATATCTTGTGTTACATAAGAACAACCAGCATACCCTCCAGGATTTTTGGGGCTTAGGGAGAAAAGGGGGTTAACAATTTCAAATGTAAAGGCAGGTCATGTAATACACCGTTGAATATCTTATTAAAAGAGGAACAGAATGGCGCAAACTAGAGCTTAGTATCTTGCTTCTTTTCAAAGTAATGGACATGGACAATCAAAGTTCTGGAAAATAATATTTTTATTTTAACATCATCTCTTTTAAATGTAACTAAAATACTATCCTGCTATATATTTTATATGGATTTTTAATCTAGTTAAAAACCCATTACCAAATTAATAACCTGCTTTTGTTTTAATTTAACAAATCGTAAAAGTAATTATAAATAAAACTCAATTTGTAATTCGACATTTTATCTACTTTGTAATGTCATTCCTTTCATTTCCTTTGTATAATTACTTAGTTCTCTTGTATTCTAATGCACGAGGGTAGGTTATACAGAGTGTTCATAAAGTCCTTTTAACCCCTTCGTTTGTTTCAAAATTAAGTATGTTTGATAGTTTCAACAAGTATTTGGGAAATTTTTCTACGGACGAAGGCGCTGAATTATTTTCCCTCATTAGACCACCCCTGTATTAACTCAGTGTGTTATAGAATCACCCTGTGTATCATTATGTCTTAATATTTTTACCACTTTTAATGGTATGAAATTCTATTCTTCATGTCGGTTTATAAAACCCACTGCAACATAGATGGAACGAGTTCAGTCGTAAAAATCTAGACAAACACACCCCGGTATTAAACAAGCATACACATATCCCGAGTCCTGTACTCTGCATACACCTAATTAAATAAAGGTTGCGTTAGTAAAACAAGTCGATGGGCCTAATTGAATGTATGGGCCAGTAAATCAACCTCAACACCAACAAACTGTATTACAGAATTTCTTAAATAAATAGATCATGAGTATAAAGCTATGTCAATAAAATTGTATGTAAGCCTCGGCTTTAAACATTTCATCCTGCAAACACATCCAATCACAAAGGCAGGATCATACGGAAATTGTAGCAGGAATATTGAAATATTATGAAAAGGTAATTTAATCGTCAACATCAGGAAACTTTTAAATATAATATAAATTATTTTATTCCCGCTCTAAATTGGGCGGTACCATGGTTAATTGTTATATTTCTGTGCATTATAATTTATAATTAATGGTGCAGACACAAATTAAGTTTATGTATAGCTGAATAGACAAACAAACAAAAAAGAAATGTGTTATATTATGGAGATAAAATTTACATTTTGCGTGCTCAAAAGTAACATTATGAATGACCATACATACAACAAAGCGGTAATCCAACTCCACCCTCTTACGTTGCCATATGGCCTCACATTGTCTTTTTTTAAATGGGCCACCATTAATATCTCGTAAACTATAATTCTGACAGCAAACTTTAAACCTTCCGTTGTTTTTTGAGACATTGAAAAATATGTAGTTGAAATGTTTGTAGTTGAAATATTGGAAAATTGTGACCACCACGTAAGAGAGATTTTGTATTTTACAAGTTTCAAGACTTTTTTGTTCTTCGTGTTTTTATTTTTATACATATACGACTAACAGTTTAAAAGTTGGAGGGTTATAAAGTTTTAAAGCCGCCCTTACTGAGCGGAAGTTCTTTTTGTGTACACAAACTTTTTGAACCAATGAAATCTCTCTTAACACGATTGTTTGGACAAAAAATAAACTTTTAAAAATCAACAAACATGTTTATTTTTATTTTTTTAAAGAGATTAATTATGAAACAAATCTAAAAATTTGTCAATCTTTTTGTGGATATCTAAAAAATGCAATTTACCAACTGCCAGAACCTTAATTATTCACTAGACCCATGATTCAGGTCAATATATAGTCTTTTTTAAATAGGCCAACATTCTTATATTGCATTACTTTAAATAGGCAATATTTTTGGATTGAAAAGTATAACTTGATTGGTATTTGTGAATGTTGGTAATTAACAACAAAAACTTTCGAAACCCAACCCAAAAGTTGGAGTTTTTGATGGGTTTTAAGTGCAATTTAATCCAAAAATCTAAATTCCAACTTTTCCAAAATCTTAAATTTCAAAACTTTTTGGATTTTAACATTATTGGGAGGGGGGCAATGCCTCCCTCTATAGCGGAGTCCCTGGTAGTTTCATTAGCTTAGCTTCACACTCATACGTTCTAAAAATAAGCTTGCTTGAAATACAATATTTCTATACCTCGCGGGTCGTGGTGGCTGAGAGCTTAGGACTTTCGGGCTTACCCCTATTAGCCCTCGCTCGGCCGCTCCGGGTTTTGGTCATGAGTCACCTACTGATCTCAAGGCACAGTCGGTAAATTTTTTTTATTTTTTGCATTTCGCAATAAAGTGTAAAAATAACGTCATTTTTTTAATCTGCATCAAATAACAAGAACATTAAGTCCAAACACGATACAATCGCGATGCTATTAAGTATTCCCTTTGTTTTAAAATAAAAGTTAGTTTACAGAACAAGATATATTTTTAAGATTATTTACAAACTATAGCTATTTTCTGAATAAACTGATTCTAAAATTGCTAAGTTGGTTGCTATGTCAATGAATGTAAACGAACATAAGTTGTTTAGCTTATGATCTGACCAGCTGTTTTGTCTGATATGGTTAGGAGTAAACCTCCGAATGTTCACTATTTTTACTCATTCAATTGAAAATTTTACAAATACCTTTACATTTTCTTCTTGTATCTTCTATGTCAGTCAGTCAGTCGGTCGGTCGGTCGATAGGTCAGTCGGTCATTCAGTCAGGACAAAGCCGCTTAAACGAGTATATAACGATTATATCTAGGAGGATAACATAACATGGAAGCGCAATGGGCAACACCCGAATCGAATCGAGAAGGAAAATCAGGCAATTTTATTCCCTCTAAACAATTTTTTTTAATTTTACGCTTCTGAAATCTCTTTATTCCGCTCTTGTTCACTGGAGGATTCAGCAGAGCTTTGAGTGTTGGGAAAGCACAACTCTCTATCAATTCTCAATACAAACATATTTCATTCGGATTCTCACTTCCAAAGCGGATTCAAATCAGCATTTTCTTTTAACGATTTATTGCATCTGAAACATTGGAACGCTCGTTTTGATAACTTAGCCACTATTCTGTTATACGATCAGAAACATAATTTGAAAAAAAATTTACTGAATAAAAGTAAGTCATTGATATTGTTCAGACTTCATGAATTTAAATCTAACATATTTATTATAAGCAGTGCAAATACTAACGAACTTCAGTCTAAAGTAAATAATAAATAAGGAGTAGAATACAAAAAACGAAAGTGAAGAAGTAGACGTGTTAATGATTTTGATAAATATCGATGGTGTTGATAAGCATTTTGATAAACATTGAAGGTGTTGATAAGTGTTTTGATAAAATATTAAAGGTGTTGATAAGTATTTTGATAAATATGTATTTTTTTTTTTTGTATATTTAAATTAAAATTTTTGACAATCGTTTTCTTTTAATATATTCTTATTGTACATATTTTACTTCCGTTATTCCAAAGAAAACGGCCATTGCAATAACACATCCTTTACAAACTAGTATAAACAACATACTCTGAACCTCTCTAATCAGAGGTACAAATAATTATAATAGAAACAAATAAAAAAAATGTGTTTCAAAAAACATGTTTTTCCTTAAATCAAGTAAAAATGTATTTAAAAGAATAATACCAAAGTAAGGTATAATACAACTCCATATAACTTACACGTATAAAAAAACATTGGGCGAACTCTTTCAAATTTGCATAGATATGTCAGTTTTTATTAAAAAGTATCTCTGTATTTATATTTAAATGTATTCAATAGATCAGATTTTAATTATATTTATAAAAGTTAAATAGTAATAGCATTTAATTATATGATATAATTTATTTTTGGATGACTTGTATAAAAAAAGCATCTGACGTTATGAAATGTTTTTTCTAATTTATTTAGAGATATGTTGATAGAACGAATTAGATGTATAAATTTTCATCACATTATTTCTGTAATAACAACACAAAATTTAAAGTATAAGTTGTAAATATAACCTTAAAATGATCACATAGATTTTGATGTATTTTACTAGTGCAGGACGAAATCAGCTGTTATATTTTAACGACTACAACCTCGCGCATGCGCTATACTATTCGGTGACCATGTGGTTAAACATAACCTTAAAAGGTTCACATAGTTGTTGATGTATTACAGATGATGTATGAAAACAGCTGTTATATTTTAACTAATGCAACTTCGCGCATGCGCTATACTATTCGGTGACCGTGTGGTTAAACATAACCTTAAAAGGTTCGCATAGTTGTTGATGTATTACAGATGATGTATGAGAACAGCTGTTATATTTTAACGAATACAACGTCGCTCATGCGCTATACTATTCGCTGACCGTGTGGTTAAACATAACCTTAAAAGGCTCGCATAGTTGTTGATGTATGAGAACAGCTGTTATATTTTAACGAATACAACCTCGCGCATGCGCTATACTATTCGGTAACCGTGGACCGTATCAACGATAGTAAGTTAAGAAAAAGCATAATCAGATCGGAACTTTGGTCATTAGAATTCGCTGCTTTTTCACATTTACATTATAAATGAGTACTTAATAACCAGCTGTTTTGATTCGGGGATCTCACTTCAAGGAAATTCACGTTCTTCGGTGACTATTGATAAAGTAATATATACTTTTGAAATTATTTTATGCTATTATACGTAACTTAAATTGTTATTATGATTAATACAGTTAACTAAATTTGAAAGTGAAAGAAAACGTTATCGTTCCTCAGAATGTGATCAAAACTGCTTTTACTTGCTTTGTAAATTTGTAAGGAAACATTGTATTGTTTACAAAATAAATATACAAAAACAATAAAACGTAAATTTTTTTATGATTTCAAGTCATTGCAAAGTCAAGGATTTATAGTAAAAGGCTATATTATATTTTACATAGAACAAAGCTGGGTTTCCTTTATCTGACTCTTGTTTTCCCTACAGAATTTCCCTATGGAACTTATTAGGACATTTATATTTAAGATGAGCTATTGCAATGACAATAAGGTCGGGAGTGGTTAATGAGCACCGATCGTGCCCCCAGAACAAGTTTTTCATTCAAAATTGTATGTAAATATATATGTGTGTTCGCACTTTAACGGCTGCGTTTTCGTCCGATTTGGTCCACATTTAGTACACACGTTGGATTTCAAAGTCACTCGGACGAGTTCGTTTTCGGAAAGAATCCAACAACCTGAAGCACGTTTTCTTACAAGATGTAACAATATTTTTTTCGTACTAAAATTAATTTCTTTTGTTGAATTTTATTAAGGGGACCCGGTAGGCAAAAAACTATAAATAACTAAATTTTTATTTTTTTCACCAATTTTGTAGAGAATTTTTTATATATAATATGTGGTATCCATGGAATTAATATGGTTAAATGGATATATAATTTACAGTTAAATGACTGTAAAAATTTCAATAATTAAAAGTTTTCCTGTTTTTTTTTTAGTAAATGTATATATACATACATAATTACTTTAGTAAAATTATGCAAAACAGCCCCAGCCGGAGACCAGATATCTAGTCATATCCCGTCAGCTTGGAAGCGAGCCAACCACCGTTTGCTTTACTTTCGCCCTCCTACGCTCAAACCACAGATATGATTAGATATCTGGTCTCCCTAGCCTAGATTCGAACTCGGCATCTTGTGATCAGAAAGACGCTTCGTTACCACTAGACTACGGCTTCATGAAAGAAAAATGACAAATTAACAAAACTTCAGTTACTTTACTATCGGTATAAATATTCCGTGTAAAGTAAAAGATAGTTTGTCAGCACCACCTAGGAGCGGTTATAACAAAAATGTACTTTCATCAGCGCCATCTAGGAGTGGTTATGGGAAGTTTGCTTGGTTGTTCTTAAGTTTTAATCTGTATGAATTGTATGTGTGAGACGTTTATGATGTAGACCCCTTAAATGCGATTTCCCGAAATTTGTGTTTGTCAAACTTGGTGCACAGTTTTCTCAGGAACTACTAGAGATAAGCTAGTGAAATTTTTACCATATTTATATTTCTTACCTATTAATCCACACTTTAATACAGGGAAATCTTAAAATAATAATTACTTTTTGAAATAAAAAAAGGTTTATATGACAATTTTCGGCAAATAAAGTAAAAAACCGAAAAACAATATTGCTAGGCAACAGAATTTTTTTTAGCAAATCCTTGTGTTAAAGTGTAGTTTATAAGACTAACAATAAAGATGCAAAAATTCAACTACCTAAGTCTAACAGTTTCTGAGAAAAGTGTGCACAAAAATGACCAATTTAACACATGTAATATATGGCCTACCGGGTCCCCTTAAAAAAATTTATGTACTAGATTATTCTGCACATTTTTTTACACGACCTTATAGCCCGTCCCAAATTGATCAACAAATAAAATACTATAAAAGTACTCGGTTAAAGGGTACGACTGATACGAGGTCGACTGCCGGAATAGGAGTACAAAATCCTAGGCACCAAGGTCGGGATGCCTATTCCCAAAGCGCAGTCGATAAAATCCGAACCCCCAAAGTCGAGGTGCAGACTCGTAAAACGATATTATATGTATTTCGTACACGCAGGCAGCTATTCAACGTCTTTCTAAGTGGACCATTTTCCCAAATAGTTGGTTGAAACCCTAAAACGTAACACTTAATTTTGGAAGTTCAGCTGCGTGTTCGAATTATTTCTTCTGATCTCACTAGTCAACGAGAGCGGACGACGCAAATTTGTTTTGTATTTATAATAAAAAATAAATAAATAAACTGGATATAATAATTTAATTTTGTTTTCTAATATATTTTCAATAAAATTCGAAGGTAAAATTTGTTCGAATAACATAGGAGTAAAAACAAGAGGCCATTAATAATTAAAACCACATCGTCTATACTTTCAAGTTCGAATTTGTGATCCAATAAACCTCAAGTAGCCTAATGAACTTATCCTAAAAGTTAACTTGTAAGAGTAACTTCTCAATACCTTCCCTTAACTTGAAAATCCGTTTCACTAAACTTTCTGTGCAGTTACATACTTAGCTCTACATTCGGACAAATCTTCAGAAATTCTCTAGCTTGTATAATTATTAATTCAGTTTAGAGTTTTTCTATTCAAAAACTTGTCTTTACAGAAGTTGAAACAGAAACGCTCTCTATTTAGAAAGATTATACAGTACTGTAATACTATTAGCATAGATCATGAATAATAAATAGATCTTGCATCCATACGGGGGTTGTGTGCCGGAAAAAAGGTGTTCGCGAAAATAGTACATGATCGCGCCGCGAGGTAGCGCTAGGGAGAAAGCATTGTAAGCATTGGTGTTTCCAACCAGCTTCCTTCGTTTCCCCAATAGATAGCGCCAAAAAAGTCGAATTTCCAGTGGAACAAAATATTGCATTGGATCGGAGTTCTATTAGGTTATCCAAATACAATGCTATTAGACCCTAGTGAAAATTCACGGTCAGATTATATCACAAAATCGTGATTAAAAAAATGCTGTTCAAAAACAAAGAACTTCATCTAGGCCTATGTTGTGGGTTTTTTTTTAATTCGGTAAATGTGTACAATTACAAGGATTATATTATGATGTACTAATACATGTTTGGTAATAAAAAATATTAAGTTTCATTTGCCTACTCACATTGAACTTGTACATGTATATCCAAACTGTTATATAACTAACTAGGGGAAACCCCTGCGTGCTTCGCACGCCAACCCCGTTGAAACCTCCTATACAAATAATCATGTTATATGTTTTCTTTATAATAAAGGTGTAGGATTAATAATAACACCAGGGATAAGATGGTAAATAATGTTAAATTCTCAAATCAAATTATTTCGTATATTTTATAACAACAGTCATAATAAAGGTTAAACGAACCAGCAAGGCTCAGGTCTGCACTTTAATAAATACCTAACTTAAAAGTTAGAAATACAAATAATTGCTTCAAAGTTTGAAATCGGCTGTTAATGGAAATATTGGAGCAAACAGCTGTTTTATCTGTTATTTTATTCAGTTGGTTGCTATGGTAATACATTTAAAAACATGTGTTGGTTCATCAGTCTAGGCCTAACCTAAGATTTTTTTCCGACTAAATTTACAAATGTTGAAATAATATGTTACTCAGGGATAGTATAGCTTTTTATTAGTCAAACTATTTTTTCAATCGGTTCAGTAGTTCCAGAGATTAACCCCCCCCCCCCCCTACATACTAACAAAAAATGGTTACCTCTTTATAATATTAGTATAGATATAGCTATATGATATATTTTGAGGTTAGAAGTCGTTGAAAGTGTAAATTTTTACAGTACTCTTTGTTTACTTCGTTCTTCAGAAACTACTTAGGCCTACAAACAACAAACTGCATAAAACCGGGTGCATGCTTTTACGGATTTTTATCGATACTTCAAGGAGACAAAACAGTCGAAGATTCCGCCCAAAGGTTTTGAGCATTCGTTTTGATCAGTTGAAAACACAAACTCAAAGTGTATTGCGGGCTTGGTTTTATGTTGAATTTGTTATGCTCGTCAGACGTATAACATTATTATTTCTATAGTAACACGAAACGTAACCTAAACGTTGTGAATATAACCGTGAATTATTAATTGTGCACATAGTTGTTGAAGTATTGCGGGTGATGACGAAATCAGCTGTTGTATGTTAACGAATAAATCAAACAATAATGCCTAGCGCGTGCTCTATACTCTTTTGTTTCCCTCGCTTTTATGGGAGATGGCTAGTAAGATCCTGTGAAAAATCACCTTCAGATTAATTAAAAAAATATAACTTATAAATTCTGTATTAAGTTTAATTTGTTACAGAACTGTTTGTAACTAATGCAGGCTGTATGACTTGCTTTGAGGTTAGAAATCTTTGAAAATTTAATTTAAAGAAAATGTAGGCCTATTTTGTTCTTCAGAAGAAAAGGCCTATAAGCAATAAACTATATGTAAATCGTTATATACCGTTAGGGCATTTTCAACATGGTAAATGTACAGAGCCTGCAACTAAAAATTTTAATCAAAGGCCTAAAATAAATTTCGCAAAACAAAATATCTTACATTTTAATCATATGCCTAATCAAATTAACGATTTTAACCCATTTTAATTACAGTAATTTATTCAAAACTATATTATTGTTCACTTTAAAATTCACTTAAGTTTTAGTCGAATATAGGTCTATAACAGAAGCCCAAACTTTTAAAGTAAAATAATTCAGACCAATGACGATTTATATTCCTAGGCCTAAGGTGCTTTTTTTAGGTTGTCAAGAGGTTGTAAACAAAAAGTATTGTAAAAATGCTTTTTTTCAACGATTTCTTACCTCAAAGCAGATGATATAACACAGTATAGCCTATATTAGTTTTATAGGCCTAACTCAAATACAAAAACAATCAACATCCAGACATTATAAGAAGTTTGTTAGATATTGTAAATTGTAAACACAACCCAAAAGTATAATGTCTGCTCAGTTTTGTTAAAACATTACAGATTTTGAGCGAAATCAGCTGTTATATCTGAATTGGGATTTATTGTTGACAACTGCTCAGTAACATAACATATCGTTTGGCCAGAATGACAAGGTTCTAATTAACAAAATTTGAATCTTTTCAGCTAGTGGCATGACAAGTTTCTATCTGAATTCCTCTTTATTTTGCACTAACTCTTACTGTGTTGTCCAATAAGCCATTTGTTAGAAGTACAAAGTTCTAACTTACAACATATGTTTATAGAAATTTGGAATGAAATGGTTCTATTTGATTGCTACAGATTTCCATGTACAGATAGAACTTTGTTACTATTTTTAACTGTAAAGCGCCTATCTCAAAGAATGACACGGTTGTATCTGGCCTGTATTGAACCATTTCATTTTATCTTTTTAAAAACATTTTAAATCACGGAGGTGGACAAGGTTTTAACTACAATAGATGCGCTATACTATTTGGTTACTCACGTACGGACTACACTCGCTTTTGTAGGAGTTGATAAGCTGTTTAGAATGGTTTTAACTGTACCAAATTTTAGCTTCACACATTTGGTAATTCTTGAGAAACTGACTGTGACAGACTCACAAAAGTGGATTTTAGATTCTAATACGATTCCGTTTTCTGTTTAAGGTAAAACTATTTCCAGTAAGATATTGTGTTCAAGTTTCCAGAAATATCGATCGAATCTACTAGACGATGTTAATTAAGATTTTTTTAAATACAATAACCGTTAAAACTTTTCCCTTCCCAGATCAAATCACTAACAATGTTTTATGTACAAAATAAGTACTTTGAGTTAGCTGAATGCACTAAAATATTATAGCGCAAATATAATTAAAACCAGACTTTTACAATGAAGAAAGCACTCAAGTTATTGCTAATTAGATTTAATCAAAGGTGGTTCGAGTAAATGAGTTTAAAAGTTTGACTGAACCCAGAAATTACAGAGAAACTGTTATAAACTGACGAACAGCTTCTAATTAAAATATCCGACGAACTCATTACAGAGTGTTGAATGAGGATGCAATTATTCTCTAGCGTTTTGTTTTATAACTTTGGCTATGGATTTCTTTAACAACTTTACAAAGAGAGCGGACGTAAATGGGAGATATTGAAGAGTAAAAAAAACTTGGGGTCTACAAGCTGACGGCATAACTTTTCACAAATAACGTTCGCCACAGCTGCTTCTCCGTTATGGGCTACTGGAAACAGAAATTGGATCTTTGAAGAAACTAATTTCAGATGAGTATTTTATGTCTTATTTTAACACTTTTCCGGAAGAAGATCAAATATTTTCAATAAAATCTGTACAACGTGATTCAAGGTAGCGTTATATTTTAATTATCTTTTTAAAACAGTAATTATATCTAGCTACCTTCGCTGCGGTAACGACTTTTGAAGTTAATGGCTTAAGTTTCATACTTAACTTTTATCGTGGGAAATATTATCGCACTCGTAAAAATTTACATAGCCTACACGCATTTTTCATTATGTTCCGTACACACGACAAATATTTAAGTGCATGAGATAGTTACATTTTAAAATTTGGTAATTTCGTCATGTTATTTTAACCGATGTTTTACCACTTAACAAAATAACAAAGTTTAAAAACGAACCACTTTACGAATTTACGATTTGTATTATTTACCACACTTAAGGGTCTGCTGTAGTGGCGGCCATCTAGGATTATTATCCCATAAGAGCAATGTTAAATTTCAAACCATTTATTTCGTTTAATTTTTATCCTAAAATTGTTTGCAAGGTCTCATTTTAAGCACAGTCACAATACGCATCCGTCTTGCAATTTAGATTTTTTTAATGCTTTTGATTTGTTATGGAATTGACATTTTGTAAGTACAAAGTTTGAATTTTTTTCCTAACGCAATAAAAAATTAATAATGAAAAATAATTTGCAAGCTGGATCCGAAATTTTATAAAGAATATTTAGTTTTTTTTTCAACACTCAATTACAAAATATAGACTTATAAAATGGTTTGAAATGATCCATTGTCAAAGCGTTCAGCTGCAAGAAATTGCACTGTTTAAATAGGGATACAGTGAGAAGCGGTTGCGTTTCCGGTTGCTTTCTCGTTTACTGGAGCAGACCCTTAACTTATTAAAGGGTCATTTAACATTTTTGCGGAGCATGGGACGGTAAATTCAAATGTATGTGTTGAGAGCGTTAGTCGAATGGTTCTCTCGAACACAGGGTAAGTTTCAAGACAAATTCGTGTTTCAGGACTTTATATTTTGTGTTTTTTAAATAGAATAAATTATCAATTTTATAGTTTTGGAGATTACTGGAATGTTTGGGCTTTAAATTGGATACATTCGTCTTGAATCAACATTTACTGATTCTCCCAAACTGAATGGTAGCTATCAGTTCCCACAAAAAGTTCTCCCGTTTAAGTAACATGGCGTATTTTTTCAAATGTCGGTTATTTTACAAATACAGTAATGCTTTGGATTTATATATTTTCCTGTAAATCTGCAGTGTAAAACTATAAATATAAAAATAATATACCGAACATTTTGTTAAAACTTCCTCTCATTTCCAACAGTATTGTAGCTTAATAAAAAAAAAAAAACAAAAACATTCCTGTTCAACATATCAACATATTTACGAGAAGTATTATAAAGCCAATTGTTTGGGGACAATTGAAAAGGAATATGTGCTCCTTTCATGGTAGCGTGTACATTAATACTGAGTTTCGGCCCTTCTCGCAATTATTTGTTTCCGTGGTCATTGGCTGAAAATAATCAAGGCTACACTGTAATCATATCCGACACATTATGTTTTATTCTTTATTATTTAATTTACTTTTCATTCATTCTCATTTAATTTCCTGTAGTTAATTGTTTTTTTTAAATTTACTTCTCGTACATTGTTATTTAATTTATTTTCTTTGTATTTTTATTTAGTTTATTTCCATTCATTGCTATTTAATTTATTTTTCCTACATTGTTATTTAATTTATGTTTTCCTGCATTATTACGTATTTAATTTAGTTTTCCTTAATTGTTTTTAATTTACTTTTTCCTACATTGTATTTAATTTATTTTCTTTGTATTTTGATTTAGTTTAATTCCATTCATTGCTAATTAATTTATATTTCCTTCATTGTTATTTAATTTAATTTTCATCCGTTGTTATTGAATCATTGCTATTTGATTTATATTTCATACATGGCTTTTTAATTTATTTTTCCTTCATCGTTATTTAATTTATGTTTCCTTTCTAGTTTTAAAATGTATTATTACTTTGATGGTTATTTAATTTGTGTTATGTTTTTATTTAGTTTATTTTTCTCATTGCTATTTAATGTATTTTTCCTTTATTGTTATTTATTTATTTTAACTCCATTGTTATTTAAATAATTTTCCTGCATTGCCATTTAATTATTATTAATCAGTTACACCAAACAAAGAAACATCATTGTTAAGCTATCTTGTTTACTAAAACTTTTACGAAATTAGGACATACTTAAAACATTTACTGAATTTACCACTGAACCAGTATTCGTTAATACTATTTCTAACATGCTTCGCTGTGACAACATAATGATTTATTTCCACCACGGTCTTTTATATAAATAAAGTCCGAGCAACTTCCTCCATTCAGAGTGCAGTGTAGAATATCTGGTGTTGCTTTAAAGGATTTATTCGCTAAAGCCAACCTTTCTTAGCCGTGGAGAAGCAAATATTGGGAATTGCATTTCAGTTAGGGAGCAAATCCTCCACAAATCTTGCCATTGATTGAATCCTAACTCTTTTCCGCCTCCGCCCCTCTCTCAAACTTAGAACTTGTTTTGTCTCGACAGCTGCACCGTGTAATACTTTCTAATTTCAAGAATTCTTTTGTTCAACCCTATGGAAATGTTGTTAAAAGTAACTTGCAACATTTGAAACTACAAGACCACTTCAGGTGGGGTAAATGTCGCCTTGTTTTCTTTGTTTAAATGCAAGCTAGAGGAACACGCCCCCAGCTCGCTTCGCTCACCAATGGAAACACATTATTGTATACTCTGATATTTATTACGGAAATTACTATTGATTAGGACAGAGGCACTTGGATGGTGCGGGTAGCCGTGACCTGACGCATATGCAGTAGAGTCAGAGTTTTTGCATGAAATTATTTGTTTTATATAATGGAGAGATATTAACCTAAACTAAGAAATTACCATTAAGTTATGTTTTCACTTTTTTATCAATAACTCGGTTATTCTTTGACCAACAAAAAAGAAAAAAAAAATTGTGTCGCTAAAAAAGAAAAATATTTTGTCCCGTGTACATATGTTCTAAAGTTAGAGGTTTTTAAGATCTTCCGCGTTAAAAATTTGTAACGGCCGCCATTTTAAAAATTATAATTCAAATTTTATATTTCTTGTTTGGTCACTAACACTACAAATATCAGTAATCACCCCCAAATTTTCAGTTTGTAACTTACTTGGTTTCTTAGATAAGGTATTAAATATTTGAGTAAAAACTCATACAGACGGAAAACTAAGCACGTAAGGACATGCATTTTTCTTCGTTTTTGCATGTTTAATCATGTAAAAAACATTTACTATAATTTTGAGACACCCTATAGATTGTGCGATTTCCCTAGTTTTTCTGTGCAATCTTAGGTACTAATTACCCGAATAATTACTGTATGTATATGCATTTATGTGCTCCTTTCTAGACAGAAAAACAAAAAAAAATAAAAATTTAGGTTTTGGTAAATTGTGAACAATTATATGAGCTTAGAAAAATGTATTTATTTCGAAATCACATACATATATACTTTTATGCGCAATTTGTGTTTTTTACTTTTTATTTTTTTTTTGAGAATTTAAAATTGTTTACATTTGTGCCTGTATTATAACCGTGTTTTTACTTTGTTTAAGTTTTAAACCGATTATTAATTAATTATTAACTAATATAAATAATAAAATACAATTCTTTGTTAACGATAATATAACAGGACAAACAAGGGTTATTGGCGGTAAGATAATTTTATTTACGTAAAGTAACTAATCGTGTTTCTTTGAAACATATGAGCAGTCTACTTTTACACCTCAGATTTAGAAAAAAAAATTTTACCAGTATTATAAAACTACTGTAATAAATTTCTTTAAAACACGTTTTTGCTACTCTTAATAAATAATGCCTTGTGAAACGATGCCCTCTGGAGGCACGATAGTAGAGTTTTGATTATTGGAAAACATGCTAGTTAACGTGATTTATAACTGTGTAAAATTTCATCTATTTTTTATATAAAAGCGAAAACCCACTGACTCACTGACTCACTCATCACGATTTCTCAAAAACTACCGAACGGATTGGAATGAAATTTGGTATGTAGCTTCCTCTAGGGCCATAGGTGCTCACTAAGAAAGGGTTTGAAAAAATTCGAAATTTTAGGGGGGGGGGTTTGGGGGGATCAAAGTTATTAAAAAACGACTTCTTCAAAACTACCAAATGGATTGGAATGAAATTTGGTATGTAGCTTCCTCTAGGGTCATAGGTGCTCACTAAGAAAGGGTTTGAAAAAATTCGAAATTTTAGGGGGGGTTTTGGGGGGATCAAAGTTGTTAAAAAACTATTTCTTCATAACTACCGAATGGATTGGAATGAAATTTGGTATGTAGCTTTCTCTATTGCCATAGGTGCTCACTAAGAAAGGGTATGAAAAATTCGAAATTTTAGTAGGGGTTTGGAGGTATCAAAGTTACTAAAATCATAATTTCAGATCTTTTATTATTATGACAATTTTTAATAGTGCTTTTATTATTTAAGATCTATATATATAAAAGCCAAATACCACTCACTGACTGAACACTTAAAAAGAATACAATTACGTTAAAAAGACTGAAAATACCAACCACCACTGGCAACGCCGTACGGGTCAGCTAGTTGTGATATATTTTTCATACATGAGAAAATTTCACACAGAAACAATAATAATTTCACCACGCAACTGAACCGTTCACGTGAGTTGAGTGTATTTCCAAATTTAAACTTCAAAGATTCAACAAACTATCTGGGAAATTGGTCTACTCACGAAGGCGCTGAATAGCTGCCTCCGTTTAAAGAACATACTACTAGAATTTGTCTCCACTTCTGCCTCCAGTTCGCAGCGAAAAGACTCGCTATGCGGGTTCTCCCCCCCCCCCCCCCGGACCTTGCGGCCTCGTATTATGGACTGCGCTTTACGAGTTTGCACCTTTGGGCCTCGGATGATGGATAACTTCGCTTCGCTCGCAGTGGACAAACCTTCTTTTAATGATAATTTTAAGGTAATTTTATGGCATTTTACGTTTGATCGATTTTAGGAGAGAACTAGACGGGCTATTTGGTCGTGTAAAAAACAAAGTTTGCAGAATAATATCCTACCATCTGACCCGTGCGAATATTTCGCAATTTAGGAGTAGGCCTACACATACCTGATTTAATACGTGGATTTAATCTATATATTAATAGGCAAGCACAAAACTTGTCGTCCTTTTTTCTCAGCTTGTGTGCATCGCAGGAGAAATTCGCGCATACCGTTAGAAAGGTAGTGTCCTGTAGATGAGCAGAATCCCATTATAATTTAC
Source organism: Philaenus spumarius (assembly GCA_018207615.1). Taxonomy (NCBI): domain Eukaryota; kingdom Metazoa; phylum Arthropoda; class Insecta; order Hemiptera; family Aphrophoridae; genus Philaenus; species Philaenus spumarius. The sequence continues at coordinate 136,716 of JAGFPH010002704.1, read as the reverse complement.
ATCGGTCCTCAGGGATACGCCCCAGTAGCCCTCAAAGTTTCAATGTTAATCTTATGGAAGGTCAATCTTAAGGAAGAAGAAGGAAGATTTCTTTTGATTTTATCAGGGGCACAAAAAACAGCTGTTCGTATGAAAAGCTTAAAACAGCTGATTTTGATCAACAGCTGATTTTGATCAACAACTGATTTGGATCAAAAACTGAATATAATTTTAGGTTAGGTAAATGAAGCAATAGCAATAGCGAAGCATTGCCGGGTCCACTAGTTCAGTTAATTACGTTGATTTATTTACGTTGGTTTATAAATAATAATTTATAAAAATGTATAGATCTAAAGCTTTACGTTGTTTTAGTTTGATTGATTTGCCAGATAGATTGCATTTGCATGTAGAATCTAAACAATCTAACTAACAGTCATTCTAGGTAAACAGATTGCTAATAGATGGCAATAATCATTAATAATCATATGAACTTTCTTAGGAAAGGTTTTGAAGATATTTTTTGTACGAAAACATTATTTTTAAGGTATTTGTCTATTTTTCGTAAATAGCGGGGAACATAAGCTTTAAAATGATGTTACAATCATTAATTTTAATGAAGAATAAAGGGAGTTATCGCTTCGCGACAAAAAAGCGCCTTTGAGAAATTATAAGTACAAGACCTCACTCGACCGCACTGTAGGCCTATCTATCTAGTCACTGTAGAAACCACATGAACTATCTAACTAACAGCTGTCATGTTAGTTAAACAGTTGTTAAGAGATGACGACTTTCATTAGAAACCATATGAAAAATAATATACAAATTTGTGAAATCAATTTTTTTAATGAATTTCAAGCTGTTTTCGTCAATAGCTAGGAATATAAGCTTTAAAATGATGCTTGAATAATTAAATTTGATGAAGAATTAACCATCGCTTAGTGACAAAAAAACACCTTTGAGAAATAATATATAAGAATATGTATATATTTTTAGAAAAAAACCCAAACAATTTCATTTTAGTACGGAAAATCCCTAAAAATATTACTTCCTGTCAAAAAACGTGTTTCCTGTTGTTGGATTTGGTTGGGTAACGAACTCGTCCGAGCGACATTAGACAACTAATATTTGTGCCGCATTTGGACCAATACGGACTTGAGTGCGAACACACACATATATAAATTTTTTAATTAAACCTCAAAAGGCTTCTATTGACCGTGATCGGTGCTCATTTACTACTCCCGACCTTATGTCTCACCATAATAGTCACTGCAGTCATCTTTCCTATGGAAATTCGCTAATAAAATATTCTGCTTCTTCCTTGAAAGTTACGAAACCCTGAAACGAACTCAGGGTTCCAAGTTTTGCCCACAATCTATCAAGGAAGGTTTTACGTTAAATGGGTAAAACGATGATAACAAAAATGAACTTATCGTTTGCGTTTTATTAAATGGGATGGCTACAAAATGTATTCGCAAAGAAAAGGTTAGATTTGAACATATTAACTTGCCAAAGTAGTCGATTTATTCTAACTCGTCGCACGATTAAGTATTCTTAAGTTTGATATAAACAAAACGGAATGAGCCAATGATTAACATTTTTAAAACCTAATGTGATCAAAAATGTTAAAGCTGTCAGAAAGGAAGCCAAACATATTAAAGGGTAAACGTAATAATAATTTAAACTTTGTGTGTTTTATCTTGAAAATAAATATATACGATATTTCTATTAAAAACAGCATCAAAGGATATGAAACTAAAATTCCATTTGCAGAAAAGGTTTATGTAAAACGCAATCAACAAGTAGGCCTATTCTCGTCAATATGACTTCAGCATCTTTAAAAGAAAACTTTAGTTTAAAATATTCTTATACATTCTGAGATAGAGAAACTTAAAAAGAAAAGAACCCTCAGAGAAAGTGTCAGTAGTATGTCGCAGAAAGGTGTGAAAAAAGGCAAACTGTACTTTTATCAAATATGTACTCACATCTTTAAAATTACATATTTATGCTTTCCTTTCACATCTTCGCACGACTTGCAAATACATATTCTATGTGAAATTTCCGTCTAAAAGACAGTTCTGTGACATGATTTACCTTATATTTTCAGTTTTGGCATCTTGGGAAATAAGAATTGACAGCGTACGTTTTTGTTCCTATTTTCTTTTTACGATAATATTCTCATATTCAAGAGTATCCGATTTCTATTAGCTATTCTAGTTTTACATAATTTGTATGAGTGTTGTCAGATTGTAACTGAATGTTATTGACATTACTTTTTAAGTTGTAATATTACTTTCATACTTGCTGTTTATATATTCTACACCAACTCCTATAAAAGCGAGTGTACGTCCGTGAATAACAATATAACAGCTGATTCCACCCATCATCTGTAATACTTAAACAAACCCCAGCGTAGATTATACTTTAGGGTTATGTTTTCAACTTCAATCATTATATTTTCTTGTGAAGTTGATTTTTTAGAATGTGAGTTACAGAACTAACGTATGCTATAATACGTTATAAGATTTGCTTTGAGCTTATAAACTGTATATAAATACAACCTTGTATCATCAATATATTCGTTTATACAAATTTAAAGAAGAAATACCTATTCGTTTAACTTCGGAAACATTCGTACATTTTCGTATAACATATGAACATATTCGATTTTTAATTATTTCGCTATAATATTAATAACTTCTAAATCATTTTATCAATAATCTTATGAAATAAACAGGAATTAAAATATAACATTTTTATTTTTATTTAAATATAAATTAACGTACGAGTATTTATAAATAAAAGTGTTTTACAATTTGGCCTCCAGTTTTATAATCCTTATAGTTGTACACATTTACCGAGTTAAAAATCCCCGACAGGACAGTTAGGTAGGACTCGAAAGTCTGTTGTTTTTAAATAGTATTTTTTCACATGATTTATTTCTGATTTGTGTATCTAATTAATCTGCATATGATTTTTCACGGGAGCTTACTAGTAATAAATACTCGTAAATACTTTTAACACAGTTTCGAAACACTATAGTTTTATCTTCAAGGCCGCACATCGTGTCAATTCCCTCGTTAGAGATCGACATAAAATTATATAAAAACACTTAGACGTAACACAATAACATTTATACTAAGCACCATAGTTAATTTGTTTGCAGTTCAAAAATATCAGTAACAAAATATTGCAGTTCAACACGTGTGCCGGACTAGTCCTGACACCTTTTTTATATCCTTTCCTGAGAAGGTCTAAATTGATTTCCTAAATTCTCAGAGAAAATCACACCTTATACCGGTGTGAGTAATCTGAAACACGGGTGAAATCTTTCGCTATAGCTGTAACTCTCTAACGAAGCATTTCCAGACCTATGAATAAATTAACTTTTTCCGTTATTTTTGCTAGTGGAATCAGCTCAGAAAGTGCTCGGAACATTATGCAAATAACTTTTTATTTTAGCTCAAAATAACTTTAAAATATTTAGTTTCTAGAGTAATTCTGGGTATTGTTGACAACTACCAAGAAATACATTTTTCCTTTTTTTTTGTCAATATCTCTGTTGTCTTTTGAGCTACAGAAAAAATAAAAAAACCATCGAGTTTGTCATTAAAAAAGTAAACTTTTTTGTCTCTTGTAATATTTTTGTTAAGTCAGCGGTTTTTGAGATATGTTACTTTAAAAATTATAAACGGCCGCCATTTTGAAAATATTTAAAATATTGTTTTAATTTTCCATACAGTGATAAAAGGTTACGCAACAAATAGGTGTACAAAGTTTGAAATCAATATATTTTGTACTTCTAAAATTATTAAGTATTTTGTAAAAAACACATACAGACAGACAGACCGAAAACGGAATGAGATGGACACATGTTATGTTACATTTTTTGTTTCTTTTGACATGCTGAATAACGTGACAAAGTTTGTTCATTTGGTCGCAGGACACCCAGTATATATAACATATAATATATGTGTTCTCACTTTAATGACCGCATTTTACTTTCGATTTGGTACAAATTTGGTATACACGTTAGTTTTCTAATAACAAAAAACTCAACAACAAAAAGCACGTTTATTGACTAGAAGTAAAATATTTTTGAGATTTTTCGTACTGGAATGAAATATTTTAAGTGTTTTATCAAAAATATAATTATACAGAAGATTATTCGGCACATTTTATTTTCATGCACGACCTTATAGGCCGGCTGGTTTCCCCGAAATGGATCAAAACGTAAAATACCATAAAAGTGACAGGTTCTAATCCACGTGGGGGAGGTGTAATCTCGCGAAGCGTGTTTGTACGCTGCGAGCTGGAGGCTGAAGTGGAAACAAATTCCAATAATATATTTCTTACACGCAGGCAGCTATTCAACGCCTTCGTGAGTGGACCAATTTCCCAAATAGTTGGTTGAAACTCTGAAACATATAAACTGAATTTTGGAAATTCGCTCAACTCACGACAGCGGTTCTCAGTGTAGGCCTTTATTATAGTTTGAGGTTATGTTTACAACTTCAATCGTTATAATTTCTTATGAAGTTGATTTTTACTTTCTCCACCCTATACGTATGGAGAAAGTATTGTTTTCGTAAAAATGTTCGAATTTGAATTTTCAGTTGATTTATCTGTTTTGGTGCTCCCAGAACCCCAAAAAATTGTTTAGTGCAATTATCTGTGTTGGTGCTCCCTGAACCCAAAAATATTTTTAGTAGAATTTTTTTGTTTTGGTGCTCCCTGAACCCAAAAAAGTGTTTTTAGAGTGGTGTCTGTCTGTCAGTCTGTCTGTATGTATACACAACCAGAGAGGACACTATTGGTCCGATTTTCATGAAATTTGGTATGTAGGTACTAAACCCTAATATCTCCAGGCGTTTTTTTAATTTTTTGGAATTTTTAATTTTTAAGGGTAATTTACCCCTAAAAACCCATAAAAAACGACAAAAATAACAATTTCTCAAAAACGGCTTTAACGATTTTGATCAAATTTTCAGTATTTATAGTGCTTAAGATGCCAAACAAAATGATACCACCCGCTTTTATCAAAACTTCGGCGTTTTATAATTATGGGGAAATGATTAAAAATAAACAAGTTTGTGTTGTCAATCTAGCATCGCGGCAGCGGCCGCACGGGGTAGCACCACGGTAGCGAGCACAGCCAGTAATTCATAGGTCGCGCGATCGAATCCCGCCTGGGACAATAATTTTTTTATACGATTGACGTAGGTAGAATATTATTGTTTTGTTTTGTTCTAAAAAGTAGTAAATAAAACGATTAAAAACAATATTATTTTGACTACAGTAAGTTGGGAGAAAGTTTGTGTCAGTTAACTGATACCGTTTATTTTAAATATGAGTTATAGAACTAATGTATGTTATAATTATACGTTATAACATTTGCTTTGAGGTTATAAACTGTATATAAATACAACCTTTTATCAACAAAATATTCGTTTATGCAAATTTAAAGAAGAAATATCTATTCGTTTAACTTAGTAATATAATTATTTTAAATTTGTAATAAATTACCAGCTTGCACGCTTCCTCTGCAAGGGTTACATTAATTCATAAATGCAGTAAAACCGTACAAGTGAGATAACATCGACCAATATCTGGAGGATCAGGATAGCTCAGTGGGTAGAGTGTTGCCACGGAAAGGCAAAGGTCCTGGGTTCAAATCCCGGTCTTGGTCCATGTTTTTTCACTTGTAATTTGATTAATAATATAACAGCTGATTTCACCCAACATCTGTAATACGCAAACAAAACCTAGCGTAGATTATACTTTGGGGTTATGTTTACAACTTCAATCAATAATATAGCCTATAATATTAACAACTTCTAAATCATTTGATCTACCAATATGAAATAAAAGGTAATTAAAAGATTATATTTTTATATTTCTTTAAATATATATAATACTAGGGGAGACCCCTGCGTGCACCGCACGCCAACCACCAATGGAACCTTCTTAAAACATATGTTACGTTTTATTTATAATAAAGGTGTAGGATTAATAATAACCTAAAAACTAAGATGGTAAATAATGTTAAATGTTCAAATTAAATTATTTCTTATATTTTATAACAGCACTTATAATAATGGTTAAAAGAACCAGCAAGGCTCAGGTCTACACTTTAAAACCCTAACCTAAAAGCTAGAAATACAAAAATAATTGCTTCAAATTTTTAAATCAGATGATAATTGAAATATTGGAGCAAAAAAGCTATATTATCTGTTATTTTATTCAATTGGTTGCTATGGTAATAAATGTAAATACATGTGTTGGTTTATCATTCTAGGCCTATTCTAAGAATTTTTTCCGACTAAATTTACAAATATTGAAATAAAAAAAGGTTTTTATCGAAATGAATGATTACCCCCTACATACAAACAAATAAAAAAAAACTTTACCTCTTTATAATATTAGTATAGATAGGGTATACATAAACACAAAGTCTTAACAAATATTCCTACAGTTTTATAGTCCTTATAATTGTACACATTTACCGAGTTAAAAATCCCCGTCTGCATAGTTAGGTAGGCCTAGATAAAGCGTGTTGTTTAAATAGTATTTTGTGTAAATGATGTATTTCTGACGTGTATCTAATTAATCCGCCTGTGATTTTCACGGGGATTTACTAGTACCATTATAATACCGGGTGTCCCACGAAGAGGTCCCTATTTTTGAATTTTTATGACAGACGTATAGAGCGCGCTACAGACTTGAAATTCTACAGTCGTGACTAACACATATGTAAAAGAAATACCCCTGAGTATCAGTTAATTCTGACTGATCCAAACAAAATGGCGGAAAA
>JAGFPH010002704.1:96635-120527 GCA_018207615.1 Philaenus spumarius | reverse complement strand
CCCCCCCCCCCCCCAAACGTGCTCTGGGGACCATGATTGGTGCTCATTTGCTACTCCCGACCTTGGGTCTTACCATAAGGGCCACTGCAATAGCTCATTTTTCCTATGGAAATTCGCTAACAATGGATATGAATCTGAAAAGTGTGATATTTAAGGAAAGCTTTCAAATCGAAATGACGCGCAACTACATTGTTCTGGTTTACATTGGACGTTTTTATTTTCCAAATTTAACGTAAATGCGAAACTCTGCGGATATCCGCAGTTATTGGAGGCAATGAATTGGAAATTTTTGAGATAGGATCTGGTAACTCCCAAGCGCGCCATTATGCAGTCGTGTCTCTCGAGGAGCTTTTACTTGACTTGATTATTTCGTTGCTACTGTCTGACATGAATATTTGCATTGTTACTCAGGCGAATAGAGCGTTAAAGCCAATCGTTTTAAAAGGGATTCACTTTAAATTGTTGAATTTATTTTCGTAATCGAACAAAGCTCTGTGTAAAACTACTCGAAAACCAATCAACGTTATAGGACAATGTGTTATGCAAATTTGTGTATTGTTCCAATTTACTCAAATTGTTTTATTTGTTGGTAAAGTTGATAGGTTGTTATTAACCTGAATTTGTGTGTTTAGCACGCTTCATTTAAACAATATTTGTTCCTAAATATTAAAGTTGGTAGTCTAATCACATTAGGGTTGTGCCTAGAAATATTTCTCCTAAAGAAGCTTGGTTTAATTTCCTCAGTACTATGGGAATTTTTCAGTTGAATTTTTCTTTTTTTCTTGTGTATTTTTAACGAAATATGCCTTACTTTGAAGGGCGAAATGTAAATAAAATATAATGTTCCCAAATTTTTGAAAAAAAAAACATGTCTTTTCCAGGCGACAATTAATATTGTCTTCGTGGGAAGATATCAGGCCTCTATTTCCTTGATATTTTGCCAGTTACAATATAAGGTTGTATGTTTTTCCATCAAACATTTTTTTAATAATATCAGGACTTAGTTGAAATAATAAAGAAGAACTGATAAAACAATATAGCAGTGACATACTATTGACATTGAATTAATTTAGCACAATAATACAAAAATAACAACTGACCGAGCGAAGCGAGGTCTCCGTTTTTGTTCGACCGTTCGGCAATTCGTCTCTGTGTCTGTCTCACGATTACGGCCAAACGCCTTGACCGATTGTGATGATTTTTTGCATGAATGTTCCTTATTCCTAGGCCAAACGATATATATATATATACGGTTTATTCCATTTTTCATTTTAACCCCTTTAATAAAATAAAAATGGCGGCCGCGCCGTTTCTCTCAGTGCAAGCTTCTTTCCAAAGCCAGTTTGTGGCTTAACCGTAAGTCAATTTAAAAACTAATAACATTTTAGCGGATAGCAAATTTGATTTTCAACAAAATTGTATTCTTGATTTGTTTCCGTATCTCTAACGGTAAGCTCACAAAATGGCCGCAAACTTCAAATTTGTTCAAAATCATCCAAGTTTTTGTATTTTAACCATGTTTTTATACGTTTATTCTAAACCAATTCAAAAGTGTTCCATAGCTTTTTTGTAGATAAAGGTTCAAAAAATTCATATATGTCAGTAAAAAATGATTGAAGGAAAATTAACAAAGTTATTAGCTCAAGAAACAAGCATGTTCAGTAACGAAAAGTTCAACTTGCCTACATAAAAAGTAGTAACAAATTTTTATAATGTTTTTCATAAATGTAAAAAAGTTTCGTAATTTAGTTCTAAATAGAACTGTATAAAAATATTTATCAATTTCAAATTTCTTATTCTGAAAACACCAGTTTTTATGTTCCTACTACAAGACTGCTAACAAAACTAGGCCTATTTTGAATAGTAATTTAAAAATATATCCTTTGCCCAAAAATGACATATTATTATAAGAAAGTATAGTGAATAAATCAAAGAATTGAACTGTATACTTGTAAATTATTATTCCATAAAAGTATTTAACTTATCTTTACTTGAATTACAAAATGAGATGAAACAAATGAAACCTTGCGGCGGTAAAGGACATACAAAAATGACCGTTGGGCAGTCTGTGAAGTGTTGCTACATGGGTTGAGATCACTATCACGACGCTTTAACATAGTTTGTTTTCATTATTTCTAATATCGGATATGATACGGAACTGTAAATACATTGTTAAGTTTTAGTTATTTAAATGTGTAAATATTTAATTGTATGTTTTCCCTCAATAACGCGATATTTTTAGCTACCTTACGCATTATTAACCTAAATAAAACACAATGCCCACTATAAGAAAATCTTTAGCAGTTGAAGCTCAAGAAAAGAAAAACGAGAACTAGAAACCCCGGAATCGCGGGAATTGCAAAATAATGTTTCACTGGCTAAACATTCTGATACTTCCTTACTGGCACACTATTTTTAACCTAAGCTCAAAACCACATTTGTTATTTCAATGAGCGAGGTTCACAGGACTACTAGTAATGGTTAGGCCAGTTTTTATGAAGACATTTTTCAATCATTTCTTCTAATTTGCAAAATATCCCGCGGGGGACCATAAAATATTAAAAACCCAAAAAAACATGCTCGTTAGCCGAAAGGCCCAAAGTGGCATGGAAAGCAAAAAAAAAATTAATTTGCAAAAAGAATTTAATTGAGATTAGTTTATGAATTCACTAACTTTCCCTTTTCAGGGAGAACAACAACCATTGTCACTGAGATATACTGAGCACAATGTCTTCTTCAGGAGACATTACCATTTGTAATGCTGTTGGAGGAAAATCCTGTAAAAATGACAATATTGTGCTATAAAGCAATGTTTAAGGATAAATGTTCAGTATTAAAAAAAACCTATTGAATTGAGAGATAAATACTTATTTACGTTATTATTGACAAATCTATTTTATTGACGGTCCACCATTATGGTTGCTTTCGAACAGTACCTCTTTGAGAGAGTCAGATAACGTGAAAACCACATCAGTAAGTGCTGCCGTCTATGAATTTCTACTACAACTACTAAGCACACCCACCAATTTATTGCATTGAACAGAAAAAGTCCCACTCAAGGAATTTATGTCTCCTCATGGAGACATGTGACTTGAGGAAGATATGAATAGTACTGGGACTAAAATAAACCAAGGGAAGCGAGTTCATCTCGCGCGACATTGATTCTGTTCCGCCAGCTGGTCCGACAGTTGTATAACGACATGCGAAAACCATCAACAACAGCTAATATACTCAATATTCCGAACTTACGATATGACCAATAAGAATGACAATCGTGGGGCAACAGATTTTATAATGGTGTGGCTGAAAGGAGGTGACGGCCTCAAAAGTTCCACCCACAACATGAATGAAAAACATAATTTTCGAAACAATCTCGAAATCTCGATACTATCATAAAATATAGATGTCCAAACTTTAACAACTCAAAATGTCTTAAAAAATATTTTTTGAGTTCAGATTATTGGGTTGCATGGGGGTTAACATGTTTTATGTCAAATTATTTTGTGACACCTTTATCCATTCAGAACATTCGATGGTGTCACTTGTCGACTTAAAGGTTTTTACAACTGATGAACAGAACCAAACAGAAAATTTTAAATAATTTATTTATACAAAAATAAGTATTTAATCATGTAGCTCGTACACTTATTAAATTATTTAATAATATGTAAAAAAGGCTCCCGAGGTCGGCTGTTTCAGTTGGATTAGTAAAAAGTCCTAAGGCAAAATTAATCTCCAGAAATATATACCAACAAGGTTGCAACCTGAAACAAAAAATAAAATCCCAAAAAAGTGCTCTTATAAATATAGGCCTACCGATATATTAAAAATGATTATCATTATTACTTTCTCATATGATCGCAAAAAAAATCGTTGAGATTTTTGTGGAAATATCCGTTTTGGGACCTCCTGAGTCCAAAAAAGTGTTTTTTACAAAATGTCTGTCTGTATGTATACAAAGCTACAGCGAAAACTATTCGATCGATTTCAAATAAATTTGCACCAGACATGTCAAGTAAGCCTGTATAGATGCACGAAAAATGGTTTTGAAATTTTTTTAAAAACAACCCCCCTTTTTGGCAAAAAAAACCCCAAAAAAATCTATTATTATTTTTTTTTGTAAAAAAAACGGCTCTAACGATTTTGATCAAATTTGGCGTCTTTAATGTACCCTACCATATGCAAAAACCGCATCTTTCTAAAAATTCTCGTTTAGCTAATAATAATAATAATAACTGATTTTTGGGGGTTTTTTTGCCATAAAGAAGGTTGTTTTTCAAAAATTTTCTAAAACTTTTTCGTGCATATATACAGGCCTAATTGACTTGTTTGGTGCAAATTTGTTCGAAATCTATCGAATAGTTTTCTCTCTAGATAATAATAATAATATTTATTAGTAAATCTCCTACTTAATAAATCACCTATCCTACCACACCTACAATTATGAAGTCACAGTGAATCTGTTTAATAATTTAAATATGTTTGTGAGAAAGTATGCGTCAGTTCCTGGTACCGTTTATTTTTGTATAGTAATGACAACATTTTACTTCATTTAAAACAAACCTCACGAAAATTGGCCCAGTAGATCTTCAGAAATAGGTTTCAATAGAGTTGTAACCTAAAACCCAACAAGTGCTCTTATAAATATAACGATGAAAAAAAAATTATATTTCATAATTTGTTTGTAATAATGACAATATTTTTTATTTAATTTAAAACAAACAGCACAAAAATCAACCCAGTAGATTTCCAGAAGTAGGCCTAGGTAGCAATAGAGTTGTAACCTAAAACAAAAAACCAAACAAGAGCCCTTATTAATATAACGATGAAATAAGAATTACCTTTAATCATTTTTTGATAATAATGATATTTTTTTCTCATTTAAAACAAACCGCTCGAAAATCGACCCAGTAGATATCCAGAAATAGGTATCAATAAATAGAGTTGTAGGCTACTCTAAAACAAAAAACCCAAAAACTGCCCTTGTTAATATAACGATGAAATAAAAATTACTTTTCACCATTTTTTGATAACAATGATAATTTTTTCTCATTTAAAACAAACCGCACGAAAATCGGCCTGGCACATCTCCAGAAATATGATGTATCAATAGGGTTAGCAAACGTTTAATGCTATGGTGAATTATTATTCGAGTATAAGATATTTAAAACTATGCTCGGAACTTTGAAAAATTAAAACTTAAACTTTATAGTATACAAGTGGGTGACTTCGTATTAAAGACCTTCAAAAGTAAAGGAAAAGATTGCACTATTTGCTGGGGTGGGGGGGGGGAGTTGCAATTCTTCTTGTAATATAGAACAGATCTTACATACAAGGTGTTTTTAGTATATTTTCTTTTCTAAAATGTATAACATTTGGTTGCAGTCAGTAAATATCAAATGGTTGAACGTGAACTCAGATATAAGTCCTTTGCATTCAAGTTATCAAAGGACAAACATAAAAACCCTTTGCTCTTTCTATAGGGAGATAAGAGTCGCGGATACATCTTAGTATTGTCTGCGTTGAGTTTCTTTGAGCAATATGTCGATTTCTATACATATTTTCTACCGTCGATAAAATATAAAATAATTAGTGCTTGTGCTGCTTTTCTCTTAGTAAAATATATTTTACTACGGGGCTGCGTATCCTGTTCGGTTCGCTCACCAACTCCTGTGGCGAAGAAAATGTTAACAGATTATTGCATACTCTGATATCTTGTCTGAAATTACGGTTGATTAGTACAGAGGCACTTGGATTGGGATAGGATGGTGGTTTTAGTGGTGATCTAGATCCTGACTCATGGACAGGAGGGACAGAATTTGGCGTGAGTAGCAGGATTTGTTTGATATAATGGAGAAATATTAACCTCAATGGTTACTGTCTTTTCTATTTCCAAAAATATTAAGTTTTTAGTAAAAAAAATGGCGGATGATTCGAAAACTAAACATTTTCGGACCTATGTTTATGGAAGGTTTTTTTTCCTTATTTTTACCTATAGAACAGCATGGTGAAATGAGGAACAATATTTTCTAGACATTCTGTATATTTTCGTAATACATTCAGATCACAAACTTCCACTTAAACATTTACAAGAAATACTAAACTTACCTTTCCACTGAGGATTGTTTGTTCCGCACAATGTGGGTTTGTCTGTTTTGAGAGAAAATAAAACTATTACTTTTTATTCCCTTCAAATATAACGTCTTGTGCAGTGCGTTTCCGGCGTTAAACTCTCTTCAGATATAACGTCTTGTGCAGTGCGTTTCCAGCGTTAAACTCTCTTCAGATATAACGTCTCTTGCCGTGCGTTTCCAGCGTTAAACTCTCTTCAAATATAACGTCTCGTGCAGTGCGTTTCCCGCGTTAAACTCTTCAAAGGATTTAATATCGTCTTGGTATCGACGTTAGTTAAATGTAATTATTTACCTAACGCAAAACAATGTTCATTCAATTATTCACTTCTAAGGGTACGGAGGCGGAACGATTTCACTTTAAAAATTAATTGAAGTGTTTCTATTTGCATTGGCAACTGTTCTGTTAGCTGGCAGTAATTAATTTCAAAGTACCGTGCTCGTTTGTTTCACTTAAATCCAGGCGAATAAACTGAATTTGCTTTAATTAAAATACTCTTGCCGATCAATCTATTACCGCTAAGGCCAAGGTATGCCGATACGAAAGACTTATAACCTGGAGGTATGCTTTGTTAAGCTAAGCAAATACTTTTTTTCAGTTTTACTTGTAATAGCCTATCATCTAAGTAAGCCATATAAGAGGGCTTTCCATGGGCGTTTGCTGATAAATTATATCGTCACTGCATTGAAAACTGGTATAAAGAGTTTAAGAGTACTATATAATAGGAGTGTGTACCTGGAAAGTATAACTTATTTTATTATCTAAAATATAAAGTAAAGATCAAAGTTGTAAACATAACCTTTATGATATGTTTTGAGGTTAGAAGTCGTTGAAAATGTTGGCCTATATTTTTTACAATCCATTTTGTTTTCTTTGTTCTTCGGAAGAAAGTACTTACCCTGGAAACAACAAATTATGCCTTTATGGATTTACAACATGGAAATTTACAGAGCCTACAATTAACAATTACAAGAAGTAGGCCCATGTAGCACCTAATACTTCACGTTGAATAATAGAGAATAGCGCATGCGTGGTGTTTGATTTGTTCATCTTATTCAGTGGATTCCGCCCATAGGTTTTGAGCATTAATTTTGATCAAAGTTGTAAATATAACCTTAAATAAATTACAAGTGTAAAAAAGCTTAAACCAAGTCCGGGATTTGAACCCGGGACCTTATCATTCCAAGGTAACGCTCCACCGACTGAGCCATCCTGACCACTCCAGATATTCTTCGATGTTATCTCACTTGTACGGTTATACTGCATTTATTGAACCAATTAAAAATGTTAATTAAAAAATAATAATAACCTTAAAGTATATTCGAAGCATGGTTTTGTGTTGAATTTATATTATAATCAGTATCAATTTTAATTTAGAAATTCTACATTATTAGTGCGTTTCTACAATAACATCGCAAAACCTAAACTAAAGTTGTAAACATAACCTTAAAAGATCCACATAGTTATTGAAGGTTTTACAGCTGATGGACGAAATAAATAACGAATAAATCAAACAATATAACCACGAGCATGCGCTATACTCTTTGTTACGTTCGTACGAACACTCTTTATTAAGGGAGTTGATAATTCAAATTATCGTCGTCTCTCTTTGACTCTCTCTTCTATTATAAAGGGGCTGCATAATGGGATTTGAGGTAAAGATACCCCAAGCAACCCTAATTCTGTTTCCAGTTCATTGCTTTATTAAGCATTCTGAATGCTAAGCTTAGTAGGCTATATGTCCAGGTATTGTAATTGATCATAAGTTGAATTAATAGGTGGCACACTATTAGCAATGCTGAAAACATTAACAAAGAAAAGTTGTTTTCGTAAATGTATTAATATACTTCGAATAACTAATTAATATATTTCGATATAACTATTCAAAATTGTAATTCTACTTTCTTTATGTTAAGATTATAAACATGGTCTACTACCCAAAAAAAAACTTAAAGGGTTAAAATGGTTTAATATCCAATTTCAGATATAAGTTATCAAAATTTATACCTTCGAAATTTTATTTTACGTAGGATACACGGTTACTAGACTAACGGTAGTGATCACGCGCAGGCAAGGCTGGGGCTGCTGAGCCTGTGACGTCGCACAGTGGGGTATTTTACCGTAAAATGTGGCATACATTCAAAACTCCGCCATAGGTAATCAAATTTTGGTATAGATTGCTATTTTACAGACCTAAAACAAAATCTATACAGAAAAGATGAAAAACTTTACGAAAAAAAACTTTATTGTTAAAATAGTTACATCATAATACTATAAATCATAATACAACATTTAATGTTTTAGTTTATCACTATACTATAGTATAAAGTATATTGATCGCAAAAAAATCGATGTTGAGATTTTTGTGGAAATATCCGTTTTGGGACCCCCTGAGTCCAAAAAAGTTGGTTTTACAAAATGTCTGCCTGTATGTCTGTATGCATACAAAGTCAGAGCGAAAACTATTCGATCGATTTCAAACAAATTTGCACCAGACATGTCAAGTAGGCCTGTATAGATGCACGAAAAATGGTTTAGAAAATTTTAAAAAAACAACCCCCTTTTCGGCAAAAAAAAAACCCATAAAATCAGTTATTATTTTTTTATAAAAAAAGGCTCTAACGATTTTGATAAAAATTTGGCTTATTTGTAGTCTTTAATGTACCCTACCATATGCTAAAAAAAACCGTATCTTTCTAAATATTCTCGTTTAGCTAATAATAATAATAATAAATGATTTTTGGGGTTTTTGGCCATAAAGGGGGTTGTTTTAAAAAATTTGTCAAAACATTTCTTCGTGCATCTATACAGCCCTAATTGACGTGTTTGGTGCAAATTTGTGCGAAATCGATCGAATAGTTTTCTCTCTAGATAATAATCATAATTTTTATTAGTTAATCTTCTATTTTAATAAATCACCTCTCCTACCCAACCTACAATTATGAAGTCACTGTGAATCTGTTTAATAATTTAAATATGTTTGTGAGAAAGTATGTGCCAGTTCCTGGTACCGTTTATTTTCCTGGAAAAAACACCATTTGATTGGACTGACTAGCATCTTAATGTTACGTTTAAGTTAACTAAGTACACATCTCTAAATTAAACCATTAATAATAAAAGTAACATTTCACAAATAAAATACATTTTCATTGTTACATTTTTGAAAGGAAAAAAGCTTAATGCATAATTTGAATTTTTCTCAAATGTATTTTAAAGTCAAAGTTATAAAAGGAATCATTGCACGTTTCTACACTGAAATAACTATTATATCTTTATATAAAAAACTGTATTTCTACTAACAACCCTAATCCTTATTTCCATCAGAATTTACTTTTTTTGTCATTAAACCAAGTTTTATTCTCAATTATAATTTCACATGGTAATAAATTGTTTATTGTATTGCAATTGTGATGGTTATTAATATACCTATTTTTTCAGTGGTGGTGTGCTACGGTGTTTTACAAATAAATTAATATCCATAAAAGGTGCAAATATGTGCAAGATTTGATTGTTATTCCAGAAAGTATAAGGAAACCCCTTTACATTAACATTAGAATTACAGCTTGATCTCATTTGGAACACTGACATAATACTTCATAACTATACAAAATTAACAATATTTTTGTTAGGCCTACATATTTTACAAAACTAATTAAAATTTATAAACCATTATATTTAAACTTTACGAATGTATTTTGTTTATAATTACTTGATGTTGATGTTGACATGCTGGATCAATCAAAATAGTACTACAGAAGGGAGAAAAATAATCTATAACACGGCATTATAGAACACGACTTCTAGCTAACCGACTGATTTGAACTTGTACTGATGCGTTATCCAAGGAAAGAATGTGTTTATCGGCCGGTCGATAGTTGTTTATTGTTCTTTGGAATGTTTACTATCTTAATGTAATAATGAGTGAATTACCGTTTCACTTTAATTTTTTTAATATATGCCAGGTTTTGTGGTCAAATACCCCACTGTACGTCGCCCGGCACCCACCGCTCCACGCTAGCCTATATCCGCCACTCTGTTGTACCTCAATGTCAAGTCCTTTTGTTTAGAAAAAGAGCCTCCCACCGGATTACACCAGGATAGACCTATGGTACGGAAAAATCCTTTTTTGTTCTTTAAATGTTTTCAATTTAGGATGAATTTTTTTATAGTTATCTTAATATTTTAATGTTCAATACTGTATCAATATACCGGGTGTCCCATAAAGGTCCCCCCCTCTTTAATTTTTGAACGACTGTAAGTTTTCAAACAATCTTTGAAATGTTACTAACATAAGTCAAAGTACTTTCTTATGTGGGTTAGGGTTTCAACCCTCACCCCTAAATAGGGGTTGCTGGGGGTAGTTTTTTATTTTCAAATAGGAACCCCTAGCCAGTTGCATATCATTTTAAAGAGGGTAAAAAAGGAAAGGGAATGCCGCAAACTAGACCTCTCTACGACTATCTAAACTAAAGTTATGGTAAAAAATGTATCACCGTAATTAGATTGTTGAACTATCCCCCACTAAAAATAACAACAAACTCTAAAATTTAACAACTAAGAGTGACCGTTGTCAGGAAAAATTTTCAGTGACCTTAGCTTAAGTCGTACACTGTTATTTTTAGTGGGGAATAGTTCAATAATCTAATTACGGTGATAAATGTTTTACCATAACTTTAGTTTAAGAAGTCATAGAGAGATCTAGTTTGCGGCATTCCTTTTCCTTTTTTACCCTCTTTAAAATAATATACAATTTTCTAGGGGTTGCTATTTGAAAATAAAAAAACTACCCCCAGCAACCCCTATTTAGGGGTGAGGGTTGAAACTTTGACTTAAGTACTTTTGAGAAAGTACTTTGACTTTTGTTAGTAACCTTTACCAAAGATTGTTTGAAAATTTACAGTCGTTCAAAAATTAAAGAGGGACCTTTATGGGACACCCGGTACAAATATTGTAGTACAGTACAATAATTTCATAATATATTACACTAGAGAGCTGGGCCCTCTGAGAAGCAAATGCAAACACATTATTGTATGCTGTGTATTTTCAAGGAGATGACGATTGAATAGAACACAGATTTTTTATTTGTATGGCAATTTTCAAGTTGTAAGGTATGACCAAAAATTAATACGGTAAAGCAGTATTTCAAACTGGTCAAATAGGCCTAGTAAAGAATAAATTCGGCATTAGTTTAATAGGGATAGGCTAGGTGTTTGAATTGTGATACAGTAAGCCTTTTTCGTTGTTTGTGTTTGCTATTACCTAACGTAAAACACGTGTTGGTTGTGAATAATAATTACCTGATTCTAAATTTGGTTGCTATGGTAGTAAATCTAAATGCTTTCAAGAAACGTGTATTGGTCCAGAAAAGACTTAAGCTAAAATTGTGTTAAGCTTGTGATCAAAATCAGCTGTTTTATTTGTAATATGTAAAAGCAGATGTTTAAATTATAATACAGTAAGCCCTTTTCATTGAGTTTATTCCATTTTATTACATTAAATTTGAAGGTAGAAAACTAAAATAACAGGGAAAGATTTTTTTTAAACAATGTCATTAAATAGTGTTAAGTCTTAATTAAATATACTGGTATCTACAGTTTTATAAGATAGAATTCATTTTCAAATACATTGCTATATTAAATAATGTTGCTTGACTAAGTGTTACTTTTCAATCAAGGTTTAAACTCATGATTAACTTAAATTTGGTTAAAACTCTACTTTGAACAGAGTTTAAAACTCTACTTCGTCAACCTATAGTTTCAACGAAGTGGCGCCGTGGTCTGGGTGCCGAGTGACGTCAGTGGGCGGGACTTGCCACTGCGCATCCTCTCGGTGATCACTACCGTCAGTCTAGTAACCGTGGTAGGATACAACTTGTTTGCAGTAAAAACTTCTTTAGGCGCACCTAGCACTTTTTGAATAAGGTAAAATATACGAACTCGCGGTAAGCGAGAAGCTTTGCGTTTTTGATTTCGGCGATGATTTCTTCTTCTTCATTTGTTTACACACGTACTAATATAAACCATAAGTATAGTATAATATGAAAAAAACATATCCTAACTTGGTTGCTAAGGTAATAAATGTAAATGCTTTTTTAAGACACGTGTTTTGTTCACTATAGGCCGAACCTAAAATTGTGTTAAGCTTATTATCCAAATCAGCTGTTTTTGTAATATGTAACACTGCAAACACACAATACACCAATCTATATATATATAAAAGCGAAATACCACTCACTCACTCACTCATCACGATTTCTCAAAAACTACATAACGGATTGAAATGAAATTTGGTATGTAGCTTCCTCTAGGGCCATAGGTGCTCACTAAGAAATGGTTTGAAAAAATTCGAAATTTTAGGGGGGTTTGGGGATCAAAGTTATTTAAAAAAACGGTTTCTTCAAAAAATGAACGGATTAGAATGAAATTTGGCAAGTAGCTTCCTCTAGGGCCATAGGTGCTTACTAAGAAAGGGTTTGAAAAAATTCGAAATTTTAGGGGGTCTGGGGGATCAAAGTTATTAAATCACGATTTCTTCAAAACTACCGACTACCGAACAGATTGGAATGCAATGGCTTCCTCTAGGGCCATAAGTGTTCACTAAAAAAGGGTTTTAAAAAAATGGAAATTTTAGGGGGGTTTGGGGGATAAAAATTACTAAATCACGATTTCTCAAAAATTACGGAACAGATTGAAATGAAATTTGGTATGTAGCTTCCTCTAGGGCCATAAGTGCTTGCTAAGAAAGGGTTTTAAAAAATTCGAAATTTTAGGGGGGTTTGGGGGATCAAAGCTATTAAATCACGATTTCTTCAAAACTACCGAACGGATTGGAATGAAATTTGGTATGTAGCGTCTTCTAGGGCCATAGGTGCTTACTAAGAAAGGGTATGAAAAATTTCGAAATTTTAGGAGGGGTTTGGGGGGATCAAAGTTACTAAAATCATAATTTCAGATCTTTTATTATTATGACAATAGTGCTTTTATTATTTAAGATCTATGTATATAAAAGCCAAATACCACTCACTGACTGAACACTTAAAAAGAATACAATTAGGCTACGTTAAAAAGACTGAAAATACCAACCACCGCGGACAACGCCGTGCTGGTCAGCTAGTCTAACTATATAACAATAACACAACAAGGAAATATAATATACGTAGGTAGTGGATAATATTGAAACCAGGAGAAAGCTCCCAATCGCAGAATTACTAATATTATTACAAATTTTCTTAATTTTTAAGGACAAGTTTAAATACCTCTATTACCGAAGTAGCAGGGATGAGAGGGTTGTTAAACGACATTTTTGGGAATGTCTTGAAAACAATAAACTCAAAATTCTATCCAACACCTTGATATCCTTTAAAAAAAAATTGATTTAACACACGACTGTATCATGCAAATTTATTTTTTGGGATATTAAGTTTTAAAATAAATACTTTTTGTGCAACTTTCTAAAATGAAATTTTGTAATTTTTATACAACTATAACCTACTTTAAAAGTATAGTAGGATTTTTACATAATTTAAAGTTTGTTATTACACTATACATTGTACCATCCGAAAGAATGATGACGATATGGAATGCGTACTAGACCAAGACTAAGGTGGTACATACAATTTAAAAAAATTTAAGATTTTACCAAGAAAAATGCTCTTTAACCTTACCTTATTCAACGCTGATTGCAAACACCTGAGTTAGCTATTTACAGGAAATAACAAATAAATACAATTCATATAATAAACAGTTTATTTATTAAATTTCACTGTTTTGATGATACGTTTAGTAAAGAAAAACTTATATGCCCTTAAAGAAGAATTATTTAAAAAAATTTGATATGCCCTTAAGTACAAAAAAAAAGAATTTAAGAAAAATTTACTTCTACAATATTAGTTTTAGTTAAGTTCAAAAAGACTAAAATAAGACTTCCCGAAAATAAAAATTGAAAAACCCTCCCCATTGATAATGAATAAAAATTTATACAATTTATTAAATTTGCAAGATTACAAAATTAGATACATTGCACTATGGATTTATTAATAACATTTATTTTGTTGGCCAACCTTAATACTAAATCAAATTAAATAATAAAAATAATGGCGTTTAATGTTTTTCTGAGACGTCTCTCATAAAAAAAAGGTTTTAAATTTTAAATGAAACCCCTTTGGGATTGTAGTTCCAAAAATTTTGCTAGCAGTTCCATCCAATAATTGTTTAATAAAGAAAAAAATTAAATATAGCCTTTACCAGATTACTTATATATTTTAAACAAGATAGCCTTTGTTAGTTATTTATTTAAAAAAAAAATATAGTAATTACTAATTTGAAACTTTATGTATTTGTAATCACAGACATTTCACTAAGTTGTTATTGTGCACAAATTGTTCTTTGCGAAGACGAGGTACAGTGACATAAATGTTCAAAGTTTATTCATATTTCTATTTTATGGTGGTCATTCTTGAACCAGTGGTTTCACTACGAACAAAGTACAACATAATTTAGTTTCAGAAATAAACAGTCATGTCTAAATTCATGTATAAAACTGTATTGCAACATTATGCATGAAACTGTATTGTAATTTCATGTATGAAACTGTATTGTAACTTCATGTATGAAACTGTATTATGACTTATGGTTTTATAAAATTAGTCACAAAACTTCTTTGAACAGACACTATTACTCTATTAATATATTTCTCTTTTATACTACATAAAATGCTCAAAAGGCTACTACATTTTAAACTGGACTTTGCTTAAGGCTTATAGGCTATGCAACGATGATAAAAAAACTGTTATAGGCTAAACGAAAATTACTCTGTAATGTGTGGAGATATAGTTACAATTACATTCACACAGTAATCATTATTATGGCAAACTCAGATGAAAATAGGTTTAACAATTTTGTTTAAATCTTTACCTGGTAATAGAGCTATCAACGCTTAGTCCTGTTGAAAATGTTGCAAACTGAAAGGCATGGCTGCGGCAACATTTGTCGTTGGTTGTTGTTACGCAAGGCACGATATCAAAAACTTTTACGACATTACACTATTATAAAAATGCCGCACTCTGTGAGAAGAATATATCGGTTTAACCATTGTGACTTTACTTTTAAATTTTAAAACTATTTCACCATTACGTGTGCCCTTCGAAGAACGGTTCAAGTTTTTAAGGTTGAAGTGAAAAGTGCACGTGAGCTAGCGTACTTCTAAAACTGTGGCTATCTACGCATGCGCAGCTGTGTACTGTGTACCAGCTGTTTAGAGTTGCATTTTCTTGGCGCTGTGCAGTGTTAAGAGTCAGCTGTTACTGAGTTGCTTACATTAACCGTTAGATGCCGTGAGCGTTTAGTTCGTGAAGTTGTAATTCGGATTAAATTTCTATTTTGGTTAAAATGGTGGCGCGCTATTTAAAATAACTTCACAACATAATATAGTATTTAAAGTTGTTAAATTCGAATTGGCACATAATATATTATGTAGAACTCAATTGATACAAACATGCATCGTACAACAGAAATTTTGGACGCTGGACTCAACCCTTACACATTCCTATTCACGGGAATAAGCGTGGCAGAAGAAACTTCCCACTTTGTATAAATAGCCTGGTTTCTTTGTACTATTTACACATTTTACGGCGATCACTTTGCAGAAGTTTCCTTTCCCTTGAAGTTTCTTATTATCTCGGGTTTTCGTTATTTTATGTACATATATTCTCACGCTAAAAGATGCGCTTTAATTGTATGTATGAGCTGATGTTTAATGTATGTGTTATATTTCATTGCATTACAGGTGTACAACGAACACCTTTACATAAAATATTCTGAACTAATGATATAATAGTGATGGTTTATTGAAATTATTTTGTTTGTTTACAGGTGAGATGAGCGTTGCAGTTCGTACTACTAGGCCTGAATGTAGGGTAAGCAGTTTTGTTATGTGTTAATATGTAAGGTTGTTTCTCTGAGTTTTTGCTAATTGGATTTCGGTAGAACAATGTGAATGTTTCAGTAGTCAAAATATCGACATAAAGTAAAATATTCACTTAAGGGTCTGCTGTAGTGGCGGCCATCTTGGATTTGTATCCCACAAGAGCAATGTTAAATTTCAAACCATTTATTTCGTTTACTTTTTGTCATAAAAGTGTTTGCAAGGTCTCATTTTAAGCACAGTCACAATACGCATCCGTCTTGCAATTTACATTTTTTTAAATGATTTAAAATTAATAATGAAAAATAATTTGCAAGCCGGATCCGAAATTTTATAAAGAATATTCAGTTTTTTTTTTCAACACTCAATTACAAAAGATAGACTTATAAAATGGTTTGAAATGAGGCAATGTCAAAGCGTTCAGCTGCAAGAAGTTGCACTGTTTAGATAGCGATACAGTGAGAAGCGGTTGCGTTTCCGGTTGCTTTCTCGTTTACTGGAGCGGACTCTTAAATACACAAAGTTGCTTTTGTGAACATGGGCATTTTTCATCCAATTCTCAATTTCGTCTTATAATTATTACTTAAGTTATAAGTTAAACTTAACTTAGATCAATAAACTCAAACTCCTTTCAATGTCTAAATCTAAGTTGATGGGAACCTATATTTTATCAACGAAAAAAATATGAACCAAGACCGGGTTCGAACCCAGGACCTTTAGCTTTCCGTGCTAATGCTCTGCCACCCTGATCATACCAGATATTGGTCGATGTTGTCTTACTTGTACGGTTCACTACAAATTCTTGTGAACTAACAACCCGAATACCTCGTATGAAACGACGTTGAAACCAATTTGTAATTAATTATATTTGCAACCTATTTAATGCTGCTTTTAAAAATCGTAATAATTTACCTGCTATACAATTTTTGCTTTCTCACTATACTATAGTATAAAGACAGTATAAGTAGTGATCGCAAAAAAAATCAATGTTGAGATTTTTGTGGAAATATCTCCAAAAACGTGGTTGTTACAAAAAGTCGTCTGTATGTCTGTCTGTATGTATACAAAGCTAGAGAGAAAACTATTCGATCGATTTTGAACAAATTTGCACCAAACATGTCAATTAGGTCTGTATAGATGCACAAAAAAGGGTTTTGAAAAATGTTGAAAAACAACCCCCTTTTTGGCAAACAAAAAAACCAAAAATCAGTTATTATTTTTTATAAAAAAAAACTACTTTAACGATTTCGATCAAATTTGGTTTATTTGCAGCCCTTAATGTAACCTACCATATGCAAAAAACCGCATCTTTCTAAAAATTCTCAATCAGCTAATAATACTAATATTTAATAGTTACGCTCATACTTTAATGTATCCCCTCTCATACTTTAATACAATTATGAAATCACAGTGAATCTGTTTAATAATTGAAATATGTTTGTGAGAAAGTATGTGCCAGTTTCTGGTATTCAACAAGCGTTAATTTAACATTTTTTTAAAATTATTTTTAAGCAAAATTTAACAAATTATTTTTTAACCAACTTAAACATTTCAGTTTAATTTTAAATTATGCAAAATTGTTCTATTTTCAGAATTTGTTATAATTTGCTATACGCTTCCTCAGCAAGAGTTAATTCATTTAAATGACAAGTGGAAACACATAGACCAAGACCGGGATTCGAACCTAGGACCTTAAGCTTTTCGTCCTACTGCTGTGCCAACACCATGATCACATCACATATTGGTCGATGATTGTACGGTTTACTTCATTTTTAGTGAACTTGTAGCCTATACTTGCAACCTACAGTCGTATTATTTAATGGTGTATTTTTTTAAAATTGTGATAATTTTTCTTCTATACACTTTTTCAGCAAGGGTTAATTTACTCTGATGTGATATGGGTAGCTCAGTTAGCAGAGTAGTAGCACGAAAAGCTTAAGGTCCTGGGTTCGAATCCAGACCTTGGTCTATGTTTTCTCACATGTAATTTAGTTCAATTACCCAATCTGGAGATGTGTATAGCAGTGAAATTACCAAAACATTTGCAAATATTTATATTTTATTTTAACATTTTGCATAGGTAAAATTAAACTAAAATGTTAATTTAGCTAACAATTAAAACGTGTATAAGTGAATACTTACACCAACAACGTCTAAACTTAAAAGCTATAGGCTATTCTCACAAAAGTAATAGGTTCTGCTTATTATTTGTTTAACAGTCATCTACAGACTGAACAATGGCTTCCTGTATTATTGACTCCTGTTCTAGTTTATAATCTTGTTTGTCTTTATTTGTTTTAATTCTCTAAACAAGACATTTTGTATTTTTTCTACATTTTTAACTTCCCGCTAAGAAAATTGAAAATTTTCTAAAATCGGGAAGTTATTGGTTTCACCCCGTTTTTCGAAAATCGAGTATTCATCAGATCTCGACGTTTTGAGGTCCTAGGAATCTTCCCTGACCACTCCCGAGAGGTCACCCTGTCTGTATGTATGTGTGTGTGTATGTAAGTATGTGACCCGCTTGTAACTTTTGAACGGCTTAACCGATTGGATTTCTAAAGAGTTCCATCAAACTTAGATTTCCTGAAAATTTCAACTAATTCCGACCGGTAGGTTCTGAGAAATTTCGAAAAAACTAAGAAATACAAAATTTTCAAATCAGGTTTTTTTGGAATAACTTTTAAACGGCTTTACCGATCAATTCCAAAATCTAATCAGCTTTTAACCTTGAAAAGCTACGTCGATCGCTACCAGTCCGGTCAAAATCGGTTAATTCGTTCGTGAGATATCGTAAACGAAAGAAAATTAAAAAAAGTGTTTTTCCTCAATTTCTCCGAAACTTTTCATCTGAAAAATTTTTGTTGTTGATTCTTTGAATGGACTTAAAAAACTGCATCGATTGCCGCAAATCGCATAAAAATCGGTTGATTCATTTGCGAGATATCGTGAACGAAAGAAAATAAAAAAAAGTGTTTTTCCTCAATTTCTCCGAAACTTTTCATCTGAAAAATTTTTGTTGTTGATTCTTTCAATGGACTTAAAAAACTGCATCGATTGCCGCAAATCGCATAAAAATCGGTTGATTCATTCAATAGTTATGGCAGTTCAAAATTTCCAAAAATAGTGTTTGTTGTAATTAAACTTAGCGGGAAGTTACATGGATGGCCTTTAGGGTCAACCGTTTTCCAAACTTTTTTAAAGTGATTCAAACAGTATTTAGAGTTTACAATAATGATAAAATAAAAATGCTCGCTAATCGCAATGTATTTCTCTATGTAAACTTGCAACTATGTACAGTCGAATTTAGACAACCATTGTTTTTATTTTTTTAATTAATTTACCAACCTTCAAATGGTCCTGTTGATTTCCCCTCTACTGCTGCTGGGTCTGACTAGTTTCGACACAACTCTGTCATAGTCGAAGACGAATATTTAAAACGTGTCGAAACTAGTCAGACCCGGCAGCAGTAGAGGGGAAATCAACAGGACCATTTAAAGGTTGGTAAATTAATTAAAAAAAATTTACAATAATGGTCCAGGAAGTAGGAATCACAATAATGAATCATTGTTTTTATGTTAATGGTTGTATTTAACTAACATTAATTTTATTTTTAAAATTTAAAATAAAATTACATCAAAATGTGAAACATAGAGTACACAATTTAATTTGTCATTATTAAAATTATTAAATAACCGTAAGAGTAGTGTGTTTTGACTAACCACACATTATTTTAACATTCCTAAAACCTAAGTAAAGTAGCTTTTATTTTGTCTACCGTGCGTTGAGGTTGAGGTACGGCTTATCAGTGAAGCACTTAACGTAATCCTAACCACCTTACTCTCTTAGCCCATCTAGAGATCTAGCATCTTGTGGGTAGATGCTGATTTATAAAGATTAGACAAACTGGTAAGCAACATATTTTTTTCAAATTAAAGTAGATAAAACCCTCAATAGTTTAAGGATTACTTGTTTGATTGAAATCACCAATATAAATATAATTGAATAAGGTACTTTTTATTTATCCCAGTGACCTCTTTTTACCGAATTCCCACAGGAAATATGAGTTATTGCCGTGACTCTTATGGTGAATGAGCAGTGGTCATTGTCCTCAGAACACATTTTGTGGTGTCATTAAAAGTTGTATCTATATAATATATAAAATCCAAATATACCATTCACTGACTCACTCATCACGAAATCTCAAAAACCTCATTTGGTATGTAGTTTCCTCTAGGTGCTCGCTAAGAAAGATTTTTTAAAAAATTAGAAATTTTAGGGGTTTGGGGTGGGGGGGGGTGTCAAAGTTACTAAAAAAAATCACCATAAGTGATCGGAATGAAATTTGGTATGTAGCTTCCTCTAGGACCGTAGGTGCTCGCTAAGAAAGGTTTTCAAAAAATGTAGGGGCCTTGGGGGGGTCAAAGTTTCTTAAAATCCCCATAAGAAGTACATAGTATAATATATGTATTGGTATATTTTTTTGTTAATATACATTTAACTTTGATTTGTCTATCCGTGCAAAGCATGGGCGGATCCAGCCGGTTTTCAAGGAGGGGGCTTTCTCCTAAAACGTTTTCACGATCACCTATTTTGAATAGGAATTAAGGATTAATATGCTTTACCCAAAAATAAAGTTGTATTGTAACAAATTGTAGTGAATAAACCATAGAATTGAACTGTATATTTGAACATTTTAAATAGATTTATTCTAAAAACGTATTTCACTAAACAAAATTCTCACAAACGTATAGTGTACAGGGTGGAACAAAGTTAGTGTTAAAAACTTCGGGAAATGGTTCTATGGGTAAAAATAAATAGAAAATCAAGAATAATATTTTTTCGAAAAACGCTTCATTTTCCAAATATTCGCCATTTGTTTCTTTTACTAAATAATTAATATGTAGATAACGGTTTAACCGATTGAGTTCAAACTTTGCATGAAGTTTAACCTAACAATGATCTATCTTAAGAAAAATAAACGATTATATCCAATCATGCACTTTAAAATGGCGGCTGTTTGGAAATGTCAGACCTAAATTACTAAAAAGCCGTACATTTTAACAAAAAATGTCAAGGTACCTTTTTTGTAGCCCTTTTAATTGCCTATCAGATGATTTAACTTTCAAAACAATCGGGTGAAGAATAATAGTTAATTTAAAGATAATGACAGCAAATGTATATACAATATTGTAGTATTTACTGTGTTGGTATAGGATGTCGGGTTGAATAAATCGATCATTACACATAACTTAGCTTTATCCTCCATTCGATTGTTTTAACAGTTACACCAACCGATAGGGAATTAAAAGGGCTACAAAAATGTCTCTTGACATTTTTTGTTAAAATGTACGGGTTTTGAGTAATTTAGGTTTGAAATATTCAAACAGCCGCCATTTTGAATTGCATGATTGGATATAATCGCTTATTTTTCTTAAAATAGATCATTGTTAGGTTAAACTTCATTCCAAGTTTGAAGTCAATCGGTTAAACCGTTCTCCAGGTATTAATTATTTAGTAAAAGAAACAAAATGGCAAATATTTGGAAAATGAAGGTTTTTATAAAAAAATATTATTCTTGATTTTCTATTTACTTTGAACCATAGAACCATTTCCCGAAGTTTTTAACACTAACTTTGTTCCACCCTGTATAGTTCCAGCCAGACAGGAAAAGGTAGCGGCTAACGCGCCTAGGGCGTTGAAAGTGTACATATTTTACGGAAATAACCGAATAGTTTGGAACGCTAAATCAGGTTTTCCTTTCATTAAAAAAAATATAGAACTTGCACTTCAAATCAATATAAAAATTATTATACGAATACTGCATATAGATTTGTAATAGATAGATCGATTGCAAAATGTGCTTTCTCATTTTTTGAAAACTGTCCAATGGCAAGGGTTTACAGACTAATTCATATCTAAGAAACTATAAGAGTGACTAATCATTAGAAGATCGTGGTAGAAAGTTAAAATTTTGACAAATAAAGTGGTACCAAAACCACATATCTTTTTCTCAAAACAAGTCTGTCTAACGATTATGTGCCTTTAAAAAGTGACGAGTTTTGAATCATTTTCTTATGCTTTCTATCGCGGCATCAATAATGATTTAGGTAACTAAAATTTTACAACGACTATTACATATGTAAATATACTTTTTAGAAGAAATTTTTAAATACAAAAATTGAAGTTTAAAACATTTTCTTTCCAATGGTTTTTGTTTTATTGAGATTTGATAATATTTATTGGGTGAAATATTTGATACAAGTCTTGTTGTCTGAGACTACTCAGTTGAGCAGCCTGCCACTTAGACGATTAAACAAAAATATTAATAAACCAAAGGTGGGGCCTGCAGCCCCCACAGCCCCCCCCCCCCTGGATCCGCCAATGGTGCAAAGCCGGATCGGGCCAGCTAGTATATATATATAGACTTACAATATATGTGTTCGCACTATAACGTCCGCATTTACACACGTTGGTCTTATAATTCGCTCCACGAGTTCATTAGTCAACAAAATCCAACAAACGGAAGCACGTTTTTGGCCTTTTCGACTTTTGACATTTTTAATGTTTTGAGATTTTTCGTATTAGAATGAAATTTTTTGGAGTTTTATCTAAAAAAATATATTTATTAGATTATTCTGCTCAATTTGTTTTTTACGCGACCTTATGCCCGTCTTGTTCCCCCCAAGTTGATCAAAACTTAAAATACCATAAAAGTACCCGATTAAAATCCACGCCCAGCCGTCTGGGCATCGTCTGTCCGAGACCGACGGCCAAGATTCAACCTGAGAGCGAAGCAAGCTGTTCATATACCAAGGCCGCAAGGTCGAGGTGCAGACTCGCAAAGCGGAGTCCTTAATTTTAGCCCGCAAGCGAGGTTTTCCGCTGCGAGCGGAACGAAAACGAATTGGCATATTTAATACCATGAATATTACATTTCAAATACGAAGACAGGCCCCTATTAAAAAGGACTGCACACTGTACTTCACTTCACAATAATGTCTCATTTAGATAATTGATTTGATAGCAGAACGGAAACAATGCAAAACGTAATTAACAAAATGCTTCACCGATCAACGATATTACCATACTTGTCAATTTGATTAGTAATAGTTTCGCTGTAATTAACTTCGAGGGTATAAGTATTTATTTTGTACTTCCATCGGTCTGCTAATTGCGATGACCAAGCAATGCGCATGTCCGAGATCACGCAAGCGCAATACAATCACTTCCATCGTTCATTAATATACTTTATTATTCAACACTACTTCAGTCCAATTATTTTAATATTCCGTGTAATTATTTTCAAATTAGATGTGGTTAGTTGAGTCTTTTTATGATAGAAATAATGACACAATCAGGAAGCTCTATCATGATATTCACTTTCTTATTAGCGAATTTCCATAGGAAAAATGAGCTATTGCAGTGGCCCTTATGGTGAGACCCAAGGTCGGGAGTAGCAAATGTGCACCGATCATGGTCCCCAGAACACGTTTTGGGGTGTCATTAAAATTCATATATATATATATGTATATATATATATATATATATATGTATATATATATATATATATATGTATATATGTGTTCGCACTCTAGCGGTCGCATTTTAAGTCCGATTTGGTCCAAATGTGGTACACGTGTTGGTTGTGTAAGTGGCTCGGACGAGTTCGTTAGCCAAAAAAATCCAACAACCGGAAGTAAGTTTTTTGACCGGAAGTAACAATTTTTTGAGATTTTTACTAAGAGAATGAATTTTTTTTAGAGTTTTTTCTAAAAATATAAATGTAAGATGTTATTCTGCACATTTTGTTTTTTTACGCGACCTTATAGCTCGCTT